>JAECMU010143572.1:0-10715 GCA_016106625.1 Dracogyra subfuscus | reverse complement strand
TTATCTCCATACTGCGAAATAAGATGTACTTCTCAATCAATATAAATTCCCTTAATATTCTTGTTATTGCGTATTAAAATGGCAAGTATTTTTGCACATATTATAAAAATGTAGAGCGATAACGGATCGCCTTGTCTGCAGCCTCTGTATAACTGAAAATATTCTGATATATGTCCATTTTGGATTACAGCTGAAACTGAATTTGTATACAGTGTTTATATCCAGGTTTTTATTGAACACTTAAAACTGAAAATGTCTGGAGGTTTTTTTAAATATATTTCCAGGATAAGGAGTCAAACACCTTTTCAAAATTAACTAATAATAGCTAACCTGGTATTTTATGTTTATGTGTATTGCATAATGTCATATATCAACCTTATATTTTCTCCTATATATCTTCCCTTTATAAATCCTGTTTGATCTTTTTCAATAACTTTGTCCAATACGGTTTTTATCCTATTTGGAATGCAACCAGCTGCTATTTTATAAGTACAATTTAAAAGGGTGAGCAGAATCCAATTTTTAAAAAATGGCTTAAGTTTGTTTGCTTTTAGTATGCAGATTATAATGTAACTATAACTGATGGCTCTAAGTACGAAGTGCCCCAAATCAAGTCAAAATAATTTTTTTTAATTCTGCTGGAAATCATTTCTCATTTTTAAAAATAAATAAATAATAAAGCTTCAACGTACGTTAATTTCCCCTCCAACTCTGCTGCTTCGTTATCAGAGAGAATATTAAAATGACAGTTTTCATCAGTTTTGTTATATCTTCACATTCAGATTCCTATTTTGAATACAGTTTTTCGTGAAAACGTTTTGTTTCTTTCGATATTCAGCTTGGTCTGTGATTAAATTTCCGTTTTCTAATTCTATTTTGGAACCTAATTTGCTATGAAAGTTTCTTGTTTCCTTCTTCTACCAATTTAGCTCTAGTTCTAATGAAATGCCCTTTTAATTTCTCTTTTCTAATTTCTACCAATTTTTGTTTTTGTTCTACTATTTGTTTAAAGTGTATAGCTGCATATTCTTCTAACTCCTTATATCTTCGTACAGTTTAGTTTCCAGTTTTTGTTTTTCTCTTTTTTTTTGGCAGAAGAATATGACATCGTTTTCCTTCTGATTTCCATTAATAGCGTTTCCAAGATGATCATTAATAGTAAACTGAAGTGTGTTATTTGAAATTGTGTTTATTTCATCTATATTATATACCGGAAAATCATATCGAGTTTTTATATTATTTATTATTTCTTTTACTATCTTAGCATAACCATATGAGTCCAATGTTCGTAAACACGAACCTCGCTGTTTTTCATCATATTGTTTCTATTAATAATCCATGACGTCGTTGGCTTTAAGCACGTAGCACTTGAAATTGAGACGGGTAGCATTTTTCACAGACACCAAGTGACCTTGAAAAGAGGTAAGAAAGTTTCATGTTTTTCATGTTTGTGACTAGCATTTACATAAATACACGTATAATATATTTGTATTATAAATGTTGATCATGTAAAAATTAAGTATATTGTATTACATGTTTATACTGTGTATCTGGGGTTTCATTTATGTTGGATCGGTTTGGCTTGATAATTCACCAAATGTGAAATGTTCGTTTTACGAACAGTGGCCTTATATTTACCTGATAAGTAAATATCAAATCAATTACATGTTGTACAATCAAACATGATTTAAACAGTGACTGCATTAAGTAGGTACCTGTATTAAGCGACCATGTTATTGTTTTCCCAAACCATATAGAATATTACACGTTAACCTGTATTAAGCAATATTTAAATGCAAACAGTAATTAGTTTGCAATAAAATGGGGGTGCAGGTTTGGGGGTAAGAAGTATATACTCCAACAACCTTTGTAATTACACAAGCATTATAAATATATTTTCAGAAAACATGGCATCTGGTCGCTTCTTCACAATATCGGATGTTTTAGATCACGTTGTGGCTGACAATGAAAACGTTGATAACATTATTCTTCTGCCTCCAGAAGAAGATGGTGATGTAACAGTTGACGACGAATACGAGGGCGACACAGTTCCTCGAGATGTTCCTGGGATTGTAGAAGCTGACATCAAAGTGACAGGCGAATAGGCTGATTCTAAAGTTGGAGATAAAGCCTAAAAACTCAAAATGAATGTTATCTGGAAGGAAAACTCAGAGGGTATCAACGAAATGCCCAGAACAGATATAGGCAACTTTGTGAGCAACATCCCGAGCTCGTAGACAAATCCCCTTATGAGTTATTCATGATGTACTTTAGTGGGATTTTGAACCATTTGGTTTGTGAAACCAATAGATATGCAGCTACACAGAACGACCATACCTTCAGTATTAAAGAAGATGACATGAAACGTTTCTGTGGTATCTTCTTACTGAGTGAATACCATACGTTACCTCAGCAGTACATGTATTGGTGCACTGACGAAGATGTCGATGTTCCTTTAATTAGTTATGCAATGCCACGCAACTGGTTCAAGAAAATAAAAAATACTTGCACATGGCCGATAATATCAAATTAGCTGAAAATGACAAATATGGGAAAATCCGACCTGTATATGATTTACTAAACGCGAAACTAAAGCAGTTAGATTTCGCACCCGCTCTGTCCATCGATGAGCAGATGCTTCCCTATTGTGGTCGTCACTTGGGGAAGATGTACATGCATGGGAAACCTGTCAAATTTGGTTACAAATTATGGATAGTTGTATCTCAGACAGGATACCCTTTCCATATGATGCTGTACTCGGGCAAGGAGAAAGACAAGTCAACAGGCGATTTACTTGGAATAAGAGTAATCTTTGAGCTTTTACATCACATCAGAGAGCTACCGAGTCACACATTAACTTTCGACAACTTTTTTCACAAGTTACGATGTTCTTGTTAAACTCCACTACAAGGGCTTTGCTGCTCTGGGAACTGTCAGGCATAACCGTTTGCGTGGTTCTCATTTGCCCATTGCAACTGATGTTAAGAAGACGGAAAGGGGTTCTTACAAATACTGCAGTGATTATGCCACTTCAAAGCACAAAAAGGTAACCCCAACTGTCGCTTCTCACAGTCTGAAAAAAAAGTACATCCATGTTGATTGCCCTGCAATTATTGATACTTACATTGGAACAATGGGAGGGGTTGATCTGTTTGATTGCTACTTGAGCGACAACAGGCCTTCAATACGTGGCCAGAAATGGTACTTCCCGTTCTTCACCAACGCGCTCAATGTCTGTGCTACAGCGGCGTGGAGAGTTCACAAGGAGCTGGGCGGCTCTGAAACTCATTTGGTATTCCTAACATACATCGTCCGCACCCTTTTGAAGCAGGTAACTGCCAATGTCTCGGGACACCACGGTCAGTTTTTCCAGTACGACGGAGCAGGGCATAACCAGGACAAAACCAGCAAGGAAGGCCGATGCAGACTGTATGGGAAGAACACATTCTACAGATGTGTAAAATGCAAATAGAGACTACATCAGAAGTTGTTTTCCCCGTATCACTCCAGAGCGTGAAGGATGTAACAGCAAAACACTGCCACCGAATTACTCAAAACCATGTGCAGACTTTAATTAATCTAATTAAATGAAATGCAAAAATAAATTAGTTACCTTTGCTATCTGAGTAAACAATACAAATAGAAGCCAACGAATTTACAAGATTGAGCAAGTGTTTATTGTGTTGTTTTAAGTTCACTTCGAGCTGGAGCAGGAGCCGCATGTCTTAGGAGGTTGACGCCACTTGAATTCCGCCATCTGTTTCAATGTTACATGTGTCCCCTGTAAAATACATAAATACAATTACCATATAATAAACGTCTTCAGCATGAAACACAAATCAACATTGACGTAATAAAATGTAGACAAATTAACAAAAAGCAATAAGATTACTTTACATCAGTAAAACGCACCCCACATGGCGATCTGTACTGGTCATCACAGACCCCTGCTATAGCTTCCGGAAACCGCTCTCTCACCACCTCTCTTATCAGGTCGGGGAATACCAACGTTGTCCCTGGCTTCCCTACGTGACCACCATACTGAAAACAAAATTAAAGTGCCCTCTATAAAATACCAAAGTATTGAAATGTCATACTCTTTCCAAATATTATTCATAATAAAAAAGTAAAACATAAAAAAGCACAAACAAACCCAGTTTACTTACCACAAGTTGTCCTTACATAGCTCTGTAGATTTCCTTTCTGGAGGTCCCATGGTGTAACAGTACATGACGCCACCCCGCCAACAGTTATCATGCAAAAGTAAAATAGTATGCTAGATGTATTTAGATGAATATTGTGTGGTAGCACCGGTTATAACTCGTGTCTCCACACAATTCTACAAAGTTTGTTTGGCAGGTAAAACAAAGTTACTAAAATTAAACAATTTTTTTATATTTGTGTGGGTTTTTTTTAAATTAATTTTTAGTTATTTATGATTGCAATATACTTAATTGATACTACTTACCCAGTTTCTGCCAATGTCTTCGAAAGTTCATCATTGTTGATGATTAGTTAAATCCAAGACCACGTCAAAGAAGCTAGACACATGCGCGGTAAAACAAAGTGAAATAGTAGTATATGAGGCCATTGTTCATAAAACCTAATATTCCAAATATGGTAAGAAAAAGGTTCCCTCCATAAAAATGCACAATATATAGATATATAATCCAATATAAGTGACTCGGCAGTAAATTGTTGGTCTTATTTGGGTTAATAAAAAAGTATTAAATTTCCACAAACTTGCACCTTTTTTAATAGTATTTAGTTTTAATTTTAAAAGCACTCCTATTACTAATAGTTACTTGTTCTACATGTATCATCAAATTGTTAGAGAAACGGATCAATCAAATCATACACTTGTAAATTGTCAAATAATGTTTTCTTTGAGTTAGGATGATTTACATGTAGATAATTGCTAGTATCCAAATCCTGATTTATGTACTGTTCATTTTCAAAGTCTTCAATATTTTTAAGAACATTTAAAAAAGGTAGGGTTATCTTCATTTGATCCGTAAATATTTAGTAGAGTTATTGTTGTATTTTCTATAGCTACTAGTAGGTGCGTGTCCTCATGTTAGTGTGAGTTAAAACTACATTTTCATTTAATTCATTTCAACTTATTTTCGTGCTTATATCCAATTAAGGTTCAAGCACGTTGTCCTAGACACACACCTCAGCTATCTGGGCTATCTGTCTAGACAGTGGGTTAACTGTTAGTTGGTTAACTGTTGTTAGTGATTTGTAAACGAGAAGAGGGTGTAGTGGTCTGACACATACCCACTGAGCCCTTAAGAACTCGATCTGGGTTGGAGACGGTACCGGGCTGCGAACCCTGTACCTACCAGTCTGCAGTCCGTCGGCTTAATCCGAGGCCGGTTTTGTCGTTCAGATTTCGTACGCAAATTAAGTTCCATTAACATAGCAAGGCTTTTATTGTATGACGTCATTCTTTGTAAGGCGATAGGTACATTGGTTACAATCAAAAACGTTTCCAAACTCTTAACTTATAAATACATATACAAGTCCTGTACATTTATTGCGACACAAAGCGTTACTTTTACATACTCTTATGAAACGAATGATCTAACGAATATTTCATTAAATGTCCAGTAGAAAAGGATTTATATCACATAACCTAAAACCTTTTTAAAAAAATCTAATTGTCACATCTTACCGTTGTCATTGGTGATTGCAGGATAAACGGTGTGTGTCTCGGTCACTCTCCCTAGTTTGGGACATAATGTAAATATCCACGTGTTTCTTGCTGAAATATTTATCTGGGTTTCATTTGTTACATGTTATTTGTGATGTGTTAAAGAGATTGCCACGTCGACCTGTTATGTATACCCGAGACGTTCATTATTCACCTAGTGTGTCCTTGAAAGTTCTGAAAATGCTGAGTATGGCATGTATGATCCCCCACTACAAACTAACAGAAAATGTCCATTCCTTAATCAGTAGAACGTTTGTTAGAAGGGTGAACGAAGATAACTATCTGTACAAGATCGAGAGTGAATCTAGACCAAAGTATATTGAGACAGATATGCGAAACGCTGGACTGACAACACCATTATACATTGCATGTGTAAAACTTGAAGATAGGATATATAAACATGTATAGGACAAAATCCCAACTGGCATGCATATGAATAAGAATGTGGTCAAATGTAATAAAACCTTGCTAATTTTATAAATGAGGAAGTAATTTTAATCATTTGTTCATTGTTGATAAATACTTATTATATTTATAGTCGAACATAATTTGTTTTTAATAACCTTTATAAACTAAATATGAAATAGAAAGGTGTTTTTTATACAATTTTTTTTTAATAACTTTGGAACATTCAGTAACTGAAATTACATAAATGGAATATATTGATTGTAGCCTAAATTAATTTGTCCGAAAGTCAAGTCAGGTCAAAGGTTTTAACGGACAGATTGAGAACAAGCTGCTGTAGCACACGCCTGTTATGGGTGCAGGTGTCTACTTTCGCTGGTTCCTACGTCCAGGACAGGGACTTCACATTGATAACTAGATGATTTCTTATATTAGTATATCTCTATATACTGGAAGTTCACTTGTGCTTCACCATACACCGGGAAGAACCACAAACCGCAAACATGTATAAGCTAAAATATCTGTGTCTGCTCTGTCTCCTTGTCCAACCTGGGTATTCGATTGGTATGTAGAGTGTTTCAAACAAACTTACCAGGAAGGGTTTTGCCCGTTTGGTTCAATATTATTGTTAATATTTGTATTTGTTTTCTTTATCTGGTTTGCTATGTAACAGTTATCAAAACATTTATTATTTATCAGTTTATATTGACTGGTGTTTAATTATTTAGTTTGTTTATCTGTTTGTTAAAATATTACCAGTGGGAACATAGTTTTTCTTATCATCAATCCCTTCGTATTTATTTCTTTTTGTTATTTATGTCTGGATTAGTAACAATCAAAACAAAGGCAGGATTTTGGTGGGCAATGTTTACAAGTTCGATCTTGTCTGTTTTTTTATATCTCGGCATACAAGTTGTGTTCATGTGAGTTATGACATTGAACAACGTGTGAATATTGGGAAAGGGGAGGCGTGCGTAATATAATTGAATAGAAAACGTATGTTCCAAATCGTACATTTGTAACCGAAATGTCGTTAAAAATCTATTATAATCTGGCAGAAATGAGGTGTCATTTAAGAAATACTCATTTTTCTTTTCGTGTTAAAATAGCCGTTGTTTAAAATGTGCTGAGGTGCTAATAAAGAAATCCTCATATTCGTGTTAAAATAGCCGTTGTTTAAGATGTTCCGAGATGTCGTTAATGAAACCTCCGTTTCGTTTGTTTCCATTCC
This sequence comes from Dracogyra subfuscus, assembly GCA_016106625.1. Lineage (NCBI taxonomy): Eukaryota > Metazoa > Mollusca > Gastropoda > Neomphalida > Peltospiridae > Dracogyra > Dracogyra subfuscus. The sequence goes on along the minus strand of JAECMU010143572.1, from coordinate 3,363 downwards.
AGAGTGCGCCACCCATGGCACTAGTCCTGTCCCCAGGTGGTGTGAAGGTCAGGCCTCGTGTCCGTGGTATTCTCGAGAAGTAACGGGCTTCACGTGTAAGCCGGGGCGAAGATGCTGCGAAGAAAAAACTCGAGAAGAGAGTTGTAAAAGGTGAAATAATTTAATCAACACACGAATGCACACTCACTCACTCACACACACACACACACACACACACACACACACACACACACACACACACACACACACACACAAAACACGTCTTCAGTTTACGTAGATGATTCGTAAGACGCGGTTTTGTGTAGACCGTTCAAGCACAATTTAGGAATATCTATATATTTGTGTTTGTCGGGTATAAATATGACATATTAACGCACAGGTACAGGGGACAAAACTACTTTTAGGGCTCGTAAATTGTCTCTAGTAGCTTTTCTGGGACTTAAACCTGTGGCACCGAATTTAAATATTGTATGAATTTCGGGTTTGACTAGTACATACATAAATATTAACACGACAACAGGGGCTGAAAATACCTTTTGGCCTCACAATATTGTCTCTCATGCCATTGTATGTATACGTGTATGTATGTATGTATGTATGTATGTATGTATAATGTATGTATGTATGTATAATGTATGTATGTATGTATATATGTATGTATGTGAGTATGTATGTATGTATGTATGTATCGTGAATGTATGTATGTGTGTATTGTGCATGTGGGTGAGTGCTCATGTTAGAGTTATATATGATGACATACAGTTCATTTAGTGATTTCTTATATCTTGTTTCAGTGGATCGTCTTCGATAGGTTGATCATCCTCGACGACTCTGACTGAAGAACTCTTTACAACACCTCCACTTTCTGTGAAATTAAATGCGCAAGCCCCAATCTCAGTCTCCATTTCACTTTCTTTTTTTAAAGCCTAACACAAACACCTACAACCATAATAAAGATACGTGTTTTCCTTGTGACCGGATATTAACAGCTGGATTGGACAGCATTACAAAGCGTTAATATGGTGAAAACTAAATATGCACCATAAGCTGTAAAAGGTGTAAAGGGATGGAGGAGGATTTGTTCTAAATGATTAAAATCAACCAGAGATTGGGGTTTTAATAATCGCAGCTATCGACGTTTTCTATCGTAAATAAAATCTTATATTTTACGTTTGTTTTATTACTCGTTAAAGAAAGCTTTCTGTCAAAATTCGTGTTGTTTTATTATTTATAACTCATGTTTCAAATATACATATTCATTTGATATCGTGTAGTTTAGGAGTTGGTTGATAAAACAAAGATAAAATAAAATGTGTTAATGCATTGGCGAGATCGGTATGATGAGATATGAGTTCGTTTTTATTTAACGACACCACTAGAGAACATTGATTTATTAATCATCGGCTACTGAATGTTAAATATAATTTTGGTAATTTTGACATACAATCTTAGAAAGTAAATCTTCTACCTTGTCCATTAGTAACAATGGATCTTTTATATCCACCATCCCATGAGTTGGCCGATAAGGTCAATCAACACAGAAATAAACTAATGCTTAATTATCTATTGGAGACACATTAGTTTTCACGATCAGGCCTGTGCTCTACGACTGCTATTACAAAATGTATTCTAATTGTTATTTGATATGTAGGAAAGCACACACAAAGAGCCCTACAGGATGTATGCTACCAAATCAAATCCCATAGACGACAGTAGTAACGTGTGGCTAAACATTCAACGTGAAGCGTATCATTTGACTTTATGTCACCACGGATATAAATACTACAACCATACACCCTTAAAGTTAGTCAGAAAACATTTGGGGTTGAATGTGTTCATTTCAGAGATAACGTGTAGCGTCTATGATACCCTAGTTCTACACAATTGGTTTTTGTGTGTGTTTTTGGTACTTTCTTTGTACAGGTAACCCATACATGTTTCAAGTATACGGCTACTTTACAGTGGTATTAGATGAAATAAAATTACATACATTTTTGTTCACATGGAACTCACATTTATCACCAATCTCCGGACTTGTGGTGTTAACGTCTCTATCAAAAGTTAAGTGCTCCTCGAACTTTGACCCAGCCGGAAGTTATTTAGTTTAGTACTACCTATACTGATAGCAATAACACCGTGTTTTTCTACAGTGGAACCAAATATAATGTATACCTCATAAGACATATATTGTATACAGTTTTGCACAAATGCAATATATCATATTAAACAAACACGTTTTTAAATAATACTCTTTGAATATATTTACTGTCATTCGGGCGAGTATGCTCAGCTATATATGTAGAGACAACATGGACATTCATGTCTTCAAGTCACCAGGTGTGGGAATTTCAAATCCATCAACCATGCTGTTTTTTCATAATGGACCATCGAAACCATCGGCTATCACCGATATTCCTGACTATATTTTATTTATAGCCTACTGTAATTGGAGGTTGTAAATATTTGTGATATATGGAATTATAATCCAGCTTTCAAACATTTATTTTGATTCATTACTAAAAATAACTCTTTTTAAAGGGACGTTCCTGAGTTTACTGCATTGTAAGATGTTTCCGACTAATAAAATATTTCTACGATTAAACTTTCTTATTAAATATATTTTCTTATTTAGAATATCAGTGTCTGTATATTCAATGTGTTTCTAGTCGTATTAATATTTGTAAAAACTGGATTTTGTCTTCAAATAATTTCATACGTTCGAAAAAATATTTTTTAGGAAATAAAATGAAATTTAACCTAGTGCAAATATTAGAACGATCAGAAACATCTTTCATATACAGCCATTAATATTTTATGCAGAACAAATATATTGATATTTAATTACAGTCGTCAAAAACTATCTATTGGTGAATAACATCTTTAAAATTGAAGCAAACTAAGGAATGTCCTTTTAAATGACATAATTACCAGAACATCTATTTTTTGTGTGCATTATTTTATAAGCCAGATGAATACAATATATATTCCTACAATCTGTCATCCATCATATTATTTAGCTAATAACATTGGTTAATACAAATTTAACAATAAAGTAAATTATCAACTTATTCCAAGGCCAATAATCACATGTGGAAAAATTGGTTCTAAATCTAGTATAAACTTAAAATGCACTTAATGAGAGTAAATTAAGTGATTGTTAGAGGGACATTCATGAGTTTGCTGCAAGTTTTAAGATGTTAACAGAGACTTTTTAACAATTGTAATTACTTATCAAATATATTTTTCTGCATTAAATATTAGTGGCTGTATCCGATCGTTCTAATATTTGTACTAGGTTAAATTTCATTTTGTTTCCTAAAATATAATATTTTCGTACGTCCGAAATTATTTGAAGACGAAATC
>JAECMU010143497.1:0-25616 GCA_016106625.1 Dracogyra subfuscus | reverse complement strand
AAAAATGCTATTTTAACATGTTAGAAACAATCTTTGGACAAAGATCACAAAATTCATCATTTTTATATGGTCATTTATATTATTAAAATAATTAAAATTAATTTCCAACAAGATAACAACAAAAATTATGATTTAAAAATAAAATAAGATGAATACTGTTATTGTAGTACAAATAACTCCTTGTTACCAATAGATACATTTATGTTACAACAGCTTTGACCTTTGACATGAGAGCTAAGTGACATCATCTCATTTGATGACATCATCAGGTGATGATGTCATCAAGTGATGACATCATCAGGAACCAACTGAGGCTTGTTGCTTAGTAACCAACATAGGGTCGCCATTTTGAAGAGGAAGTCAATTTTAAATCCACATTTTGTTTACTCTTAATGTTTTATCCTCAATCAAAGGTTACATTTGCGGACCAGACTCCAGCAGTGTTTAGAAGTTTTTCAGAAAATCTCAACGAAGAATGTAAACCCAATGGAATTCCGACAGGCAAAGTGGTAGGTGGTGGTTTTTATACAGCTTCAGCTTTCTGTTGTCAACATGGCCATTGACAGCTTCAGCTTCAAGTGACTTAATCTTACAATACTTTGACATTTATTTGACAGCAGGTTGGTGAGTATCACCAGGAATGTTAATTTGTGAAATATATCATTATCAGGCTTTCTGATGGAAGGTAATTTGAGGGTACATAATAAAAACAAAACAGACTACTAAGGACAGTCACTTTTCACATCCTCGAACATTTTGACTTCATACACAGTAGTTATAACATATCTTATTGTAATTTCACTTCAAATCTGTATTTAGTAAATAATAATAATAATAAAAATAATTGATTACAAGGTTTATTTATTTATTTAACATTGTGCATTTATTAAGGCAGTTGACCTATTTCTGTGTCTATAAATAACAAAGGTGCAAGGTCAATCTTGACAATGATACTATTATTGCATCATCATTTTGGATTTATAAACAATAAATGTAACATATCCAATGTAACTTTAACTCTGTTACATTTGACAAATGGTACTCCTTTTTTCCGTCTTTTTAATCTTAACCTTAATATTTTATCTACAATTATGAAAACTAAAAATCTAACTGTGTGAACTCGTAACTAGTTTAATGGGGTGAAGATGAGGAGAAATTACCAACTAGTACCACCCAGAAATCACTGGTCATTTCACAAAAGGCAAATGTATGTTCAATTACCGTAAGAGTAGTTTAGCTCACAAGTGATTCTGTTGTATTAATTCAATAATATTCTAACATACGTTTCAGAGATCCTATATGTTACTTTTTACACACTATCCAAAACCCTCTCCTCATCCTGTTTTGTCTTATTTCCAGTTGGATATGTATTTTTTTAGCAGGACATAATTATTTCTTTAGGCCTGCTGTTGAAAACAAATAACAGCTAGCCATATGTTATTTCCTATTTCGAGCCCTTACGGGTCTGGAGCCTATTTCACTAAACATTGTAAGTAAATCTATGATTCTTATTACTATTATAGATCAAATAATATAGTTCGAAGAGCTCATATTTCATTTTCTTTTGTCTTTAAAGTACTCCAGCTTCCGTAATGATATAATTTTCTGTGTGAAATTGATGCCAAACACATGTAAACACACGGCCGGTATAACTGCTAATAACAGACATAACTTAAGATGTTTTGTGAAATAGGGCCCTGTACCACACTCCACTTGTGTAATAAATTAGTATTATTGTTAATTACTATCCTTCCCACAGGGAACGACTTTTTTTTCAAACTATGGAATTTATTTATTTCTGAGCCGATTTTTTTTTTTTTTTTTAAATTATAGGTATTTTTTCTGCCAGATATTACGATTGAATAAATGCATGTACATGTATATTACTAAGCAAATTAAGAATTTAAAGCTTGATAGCATACTAACACTAACCATATATATATTATATTAGAGGTGACCCTTTACTTACAGAAAATGCAAGTTGAGGAATATACTACATGTATAAGGTACATAGTTTATTACTATAAGATATAAATAAAATAATGTGACTGCGTAAAGAATCAATTAATCAGCTCTTTTTAAATGTGTAATCCAAAATGTTTCCAATGTGTAGCTTACCCTGTGATTAAGTTGTATTACAAGTCCTCCACAGGATTTTTGCCCAAGAATAATTTGTGCCCTTACTAGGTGGTTATGGGTTCGAAATCTTTTGAAATCGGACACTGCATTTTATTTGTTTTCTTATAATTATTATCATCTATCTAAAAATTCTAAAAATATATCCATTGATTTCCAAACTTTTAGGTTACATAATTCTACCCTCCATACCCTGTGGCAGAAACCCTGCTGGACTATAATCATAATATAATGATATCTGCGTAATATTATATGTCAGTTACACAGTGTATTATTAACTATTGGCACTTGTAGGAGATAGCTTGACCAGTATATTCATTAGGTTTCAAAGTAGTTCAGTACCGTGTTGCAATTCACCGTGCAGATTTCAGATGGTATCACTACACATTTGATTAAAAATTAAATGTTAGCTGCTAAATATTTTAAATTTGTAATTGTTGTAGCAAAATGTTCCCTGGACATTACTTTACCATTTGCTTCATGTTACAAAAATTTCCTGTATTATATCTTCAATATCATTTGTTTTGTTTAACACCACCACTAGAGAACATTGATTTAATTAATCATCGGCTATTGGATATCAAACATTTGGTGATTTGTACATGTGTACTATAGTCTTATAGAGGAAACCTGCTATATGTTTGATTAGTAGCAGGGATCTTTCATATGCACCATCCCACAGACAGAACAGCACGTACCACATCCCTTTGATATACCAGTCGTGGTGCACTGGCTGGAACAAAAAACAATTCAATCATGAATGGATGAATGGGCCCACGGACGATTGTTCCTATACTGACTGTGCACCAGGTAACCACTTTAACCCACTGGGCTACGTCCAACCCTCAATTGCTTCAAAACTCAGTGTAGTTGATTGTTTTGTTGGTTTGTTTAACGACGCACTCAACACATTTTAATTACGGTTATATCGGCGTCGGACATATGGTTATGTCGAGAAAAAACTCCAGTGGTCAGCTGACGGGGATCGAGCCTAGACCGACCGCGCATCAGGCGGGCACTGTACCACTGGGCCACGCTGCCCGCTCAGTGTAGTTGAAATCCACAGGTATTAAATACCTGGCAAGCATGATCTGTATTTTATTCTAATTTGACAGTTGGTAAATATATGAACACTGAGAAGTTTTCTTTATACAAAATAGCTGATAATGTTTGTGGACTTTCAACTTCTTGTTTTTTTTTTTGTATATATAGTAACAGCTGTTAGCACTTTCTCAATTATAGGAGGCAACCCTGTTCCCCCACCGATCAAATTAATGGGATCCTAAATCAAATGAGCAGACTTCGAAAAATACATGAGGATAAAATAAACGTAAGAGACTAGACTACTGTAGTGTCGGTTTAAAGGCCAAAGTAATTAATATTATTAGATGTTTTATAATAATTAAATATTTTTACGAATATTAGTCAAAAATACCTTACAAGCTGGACTAATGTTTGTCATATGACTTGCAGGCTTTCTGCCAGGCAATAATTTGACAGTATGTAATAAAAACAAAATATATCACAAGTGCCTTTTCCAGGTGGTCATGGGTCTGAAATCTTTTGAAATTGAACATATATTCATACTTCTACAAATTTTAATTTTCTCTTACTATAATTAATTAATTTCCAATCTTTTAAGGTGCATAATTTTACCCTTCATACCCTAACTTGGAAATAAATATGTGATTCATTGATACATATTTAGATTTTTACTACAGTAATTTTGATCTGTTAGGGAGTACCAGTATGTTAAAAATATTTTTATAAAACCCACATTAAACATACTTAACTGGTCATATAACTCCTCGGCACATCAGAGAATATCTTTAATTGTTCAAAGAAACTGTCTAAAATATATATTTAATAATCTTTGTAATTTATGTACTTGTACTCTTGCCAATTTCATATGGAATTTATCAGAATTTAAATAAAGCTACCGTAATCTAATTCACATTCTTCAGTAGCAAGTCTTTTAGAATCTTTTATTTTAAACATTCTCTTAAAAACAAAAACAAAAATAGATATTTTGACTGAAATAAAAAGTAAGTTGGCCCTGTGTTCCTCTGTTAAAGCTATTTCAGTATTACAGATTCTACAACTAAAGGTGCATTTCCACAGTGTGTCTTGTGGTGACAAAGAAAGAAAGAAAGAAAGCAATGTTTTATTTAATGACTCACTGTTCACATTTTAACTATGGTTAAATGGTGTTGGATAGTCCATGGTTTAATATATGCCCAATGATCCGGTCTCAAAATGTGACGTTTTCAACATAATTCCTAAAGTTTACCCATTCCTACAGTGTGATTGCTAGAAATTCTTACTACAAGCAACAGTGGAAATACACCAGTCAAAAATCAGCTTTCCAGGAGTCTGACTACTACAGGTAGTAACATTAAAATGATTCCTTTTTTATTCACATAGCGGCAGGCAATTCCATGATGGATTGAGTTGTCACTGTGGTCAGCTTGGTAAAAAAACACAAAAACACCTGCCATTTAATAGTTTTCCTGAACTAACACTTATCCTTTTCCTCTTTTCTTTTAGAGTCTTTCATGTAGAAGAAGTATAATGTCAAGTCAAGATAATGATGAGAATTGTTTCAACGGAAGACTCCTGACAATCAAGTAAGACTTGTTTTCGTTTTTACAGAGAATCAAAGGTCTTGTGTTTTTAATGCCATAATTTGTATGAAGACTGAAATGTATCTTTTGTTATCCGTGCAGTTGTAAAGTCTAAGATCACTATACTCGGTCTAAAAAACATTGTTTTGATCTTGAGCAGTTTAACTTTACCTAGATAACTGACATATGCTTGAACTATAATGGAAAATAAACATGTAAATTAAATGCATTCAATTTTCAGTTCCTTGTATTTTATACACCATAAACATTTTACATCCTTTTGTGGAATTTTTTGTTATATTTTAGTCTTTTATGAAATGTTTGTTCAACAACACCTTGACACGTTATAAACTGTCATTTATTTTCAGTTTATTATTATGTTACTTCTTATGACCAGTTAACATAATGGGCCAATATTTCAAAGCTATCTTACTGTACAACCATCCAGGGCTATGATGCATGCTGCAGTGAGATAATCTCAGACAGGTTGTCTTTTTAATATCATAAAGCTTAGATAACTTTGAATGTGTGGGCCCTGTACTGTTAATTATTCCTGTTTTATACTTTGTTTTTTTGCAGACCAGCTGAAGTACTAGAATTTTCAGCTGCAGATGGATCCAAAGAGGCCTTTGATATTGTTTTCCTAACCAACACACTTCCTTACCCAATTGCTTACAAGGTAAATACAGGTTCAGTCAAAAGTGTGTGTGTGCGTCCATGGCTTAACAGAGACTTTTTTGTATGGTATTTATATTTTTATCATTTAGAAAATTTAGTAACAATATCATTACGTGATGATGATAATGTTAATGACAAAAATGGTAGATGATGATGGTAATGATTGTATACACCAATAAAACAATTTTTTAATTTGATTTAAAAGTTCAAGCACATTTTCCTGAGAATGCAACCTTGCTGTCTGTCCAGCACTGAGATAAGTAGAGGTTTTGTTGGGTTTTTTATTTTAGGTCAAAACAACATCTCCTGAAAAGTACCGTGTCCGGCCCAGTTATGGTATTGTGAAACCTGGATCCTGCTCAAAAGTGTTCATATACCTTCATGCAGGTTAGTATCCAACCTCTTATTTAACTTTTCATTTAACACCTAGAAATACAGTTACTGTATATTTTAGTATAAATGGCGATTTATTTATTTTTAAAATCTTAATTATAATAAATGCTACCACATTTTGAAAGTATGCAAAACAGTTATTTGACAAGTTAAGGAATTGGAAAAGGTGCTTATTTCACAACACAATGACACTAAAGGAAAGTAAATGTTTCAAAACCGTGTTTTTAAATTACTCTATTCATATCACTTATAAGCAATATTAGTGGGGGAGGGGGCAGTGTGTGTTTTTTGTTGTTCTTACATATCAGTTTAGTATTGATTTTTGATATCTATTGGAAAAGTAAGACAGCCATAAAGAAAAATGACTCGACTCTTAAAAAATGCCTAACTTAGTTGAACCCACTTTTATTATCTATATGTATGTTTACCAACTTACCTACTTTTGCCTACTTTTAAAATGGTGGATATGGGTATATTATAGTATACCAATGTTTGTTATAAGGGCCTATATCAAAACTGCATAATGATCTAACTTCAGTTTGTTTTTGCATTTTTTTATAAATGTAAAAGTTATACCAGGCCTGGTGGTTATAAAACTTTTAGAGTCTAGACTTGAGACTCTTAATAGAATCTGAGACAGTAATGTTATGACAGTGCCATACAAACTGTATGTTTGTGATGTCATTAGAGATTGCGTCTGGACTCGAAAACTTTTATAAGCACGGGCCCTTGTACAACATGCACATAAAAATAATAATGAAATAATTTCATGTCCAAATTTCATTTGGAGAAAAAAACAAAGGGGAAATTTTTTTATATATTATTGGAAAATCTTTAGAGGGTGACTGACACGTCAAGTGCATGATGTCACATTACACACCGACATGCAGGGCAGAATTCTTAAAGACACTCCTGTTTGTCATCGTTGACTGCATTACCATTGTGGTCTTTTCGAAACAGATATGCAAACATTATTTGAATGGTATATTAATTTCTAGTTATAGATCACAAGTAAATGTCTTTAACAAAATGAACTATGATATTTGTAAATAGGATATTGCACCTTTAATGGCTGCTCTAGGATGATGTTTTTATTTGCAGAATACAACGACAATGTTCACAAGGACAGATTTCTCATCATGGCCATGGAACTCACCGACGACAACTGTGACAACGCTGTTCACCTGTGGAAGTGTGTGCCCAAGGACTCCATCATGGAACATCGGTATTTTATACAGCTTTTTTCTTTCTGAAAGCAAATTTCATGTCAGCTGGATGAATCAGGGTTTAAAAAAAACACTCCAGATCTGAGGGAAAACTGTTTATGTCCTTATTCTTTAATGAAAATCTCAAAGTAATGCCCTACATTGTAAGATTGTAAAGCTTTCCAGATTTGTTTTACCAAGGTCATTTTCATCACTGATATTTTTCACTGAAATCTGTTACAGGCCTTAAACTGTTTTCAGTTTCTACTGCACATAAAATCAATAGCAAATGGATGTGAAATAGACTGTATGGTATAATACAAATAATCAGGGAGATTACAGTTGACAATAATTGTTGGTAGGTGGAAAAAACCAAGCACCTCAACACACTGTTTATTCAGCATCTTTTAGGGTGTATACCACCAAATCAAACCCATAGACGACAATAGTAACATATGTGGCTAAAACTCCTACCTGCAGTGTATCAATTGACATAAATGCCATGGATATAAATACTACACTTCAAGTGAATCAGAAAAAATTGGGGGTCAAGCTGCTTGTTTCTGAGATAATGGGTAGTGTCTATGACTACCCTCGTTCTGCACAAAATTCGAGTACTTTTTTGTGCAGGTACCCCATACATGTTTCAAGCACAAGGCTACTTGACACATTAGTACTAGATAAAATAAAATTGCATATTTTTTAAAACTCAGATGTAACTTTTTTGGTTGTTTTATAACCAATACTCACATTTATAACCAATCACAGGACTTGTGGTGTTCAGTTCTCTGTCAAATGTTGTGCACCTCAAACTTTGACCCAGCCGGAAATTATTTGGCTTTAGTACTACCGTTACAATATAAGAGTCAAATATAGGTTTTTTTATGTGTATGGTAAGACTGCAAAGGAAAACTGCTTCTGTTACATTGGCTATTCCGTTTAGCAGAAGCCAATTTGTTAATGCACAGAATCTGATGAGAGCATGAGCTCACCAAACATAATGGATACTATGATCCACTGACACCCCATGCAGGCACTAAACTACATGCTCTGCAATAGCTGGGCAAGTTTATTCGATTCATTTGAATGCTAAATAAAAAATAAAATGATGAATAAACTTGTGGGTTTTTTTACGATAGCGGGGTATTTTACTTTTGAAATTTTTGTGGTATACCATAAGTGGTATGATATATTAAAAGATCTGTCCATCCATTCATCTGTCATTATTTGTTTTTGCAGGTTGCGCTGTATTTACAACCCATGTGCAAGATCTCCAGGAAAACTACCAAGAGCACCAAAACTGTCTGCCGAGCAACAGTTGATCAAAATATCAGACCAGGTAAACATTAACTCAGTATAATGTCTTCCCAGTTTGGAACTCTTGGTTTTACTTGTGGTTGTGGTGGATGGACATTTAGATTGTGGAAATGGTTATTGTTCAGTTTGGTGCTTCTGGAGATGGTCTGTTTGTTTAGATAACTCCTTTTGATGTTGCCTGGAATCTCCTAGTTGTAAGATTACTTGTCAGTAGATGAGTTCTGTTAGCTAATTTATTGGAAATGTGTTTGTGGTGCCATTGTAGTTAGCTATTAAATTGAGTTGGTAGTTTTTTAAAGATACTTTCTCTCGGCCTTTTTGATAAAATAAAAAAATATTTAAATATAATATCACTGGCCTACATGGAGATGTGGTTAAGCCACCAGACTTAAGGCTGGTAGATATTGGGTTCACCTCCCGGTACCAGCTTCCACCCACTCAGTGGGTAGGTGTATGGCCACAACATGGACTCTTTCTCATAACAACCTTTAACCCACTGTCCTGGACAGACACTCCAGATAGCTGAGGTGTATGCCCAGGATAGCATGCTTGAACATTAATTTGATATAAGCATGGAAAATAACAATAAATAAGTAAAATGAATGAATATAATTTGTCATTGCTAGCTGAGAGCTCTTGAAAGTGTTTCACTCTGGGTCAAGTATAACTCACCATGGGGACTGAAAGTGAGTAGTGTGTTTGCTTAAAGTGAGTAGTCTGTTTGCATGTAGTTCTAGTTCATTTGCATAGTGAGTTGTTTGCATACCATGTCTTCTGTTTATGACAGTCGCTGTTTTGCAATGAGATTCAGAAAAGGTACATTTGCTTAGGCTTGATTTATTTAAGTCTGTGTTTATTTGTCAAATGTGTCAGTAGGCAGGGAGGGTCAAAATGTTATTAATGTGTATGCTGTTATTGAAGATTACTTAGTGAATCCAGACTGCAGCAAATGTTCACTCTCTGTCTTGAATTGGGCTGTTACTGCATCTTGTGTTCAGCTACTTAGGTTTAATTGTTTCAAGTAGTGTTTATTGTTAGTTCTACTAGATCTATGATCATTTTACTTTTAAGCATTTTCAGCTACTTAGGTTCAGTTGTTTCAAGTACAGTGTTTATTGTTAGAGGAGTTCCATTAGGTCTTTGATCATTTTACTTTTAAGCATTCATAGAAGATGGTGATAAGACCACTCAATCTCATGTCATGATTTTGGTTTTGCGAAGTTTGCAGTAGGTCTTGATTTAGTGTTGAATATTATGGTTCTTGTTGGCACAACTAAATATCAGTTCTGAACTGTTGGTCTTTTTTAAATCAAATTATGTACCATTGGGACATAGTTCATTGTGATGAAACAATGGAATGAAATGTTTCAATGAACTGTGATCTATGGTCAGCTTGTCAACTCAGTGTTAATATACTGGGCTTCAGTTTTTTTGGCTTCTGGTTGTTGGTTTTTTACTTGACCAAATGAATTGATTTTTTTTCTCTCTCAATGTTTATTGTAATTGTTTTGTACTTGTTTTTTTATTTTTTATTTTGTTGCTATTTTTGGGTTTACAATGTCAAGAAAGTACAATTATTTAATTTTGTGCTTGAATAGTGGGTATTGTAAAAAAAAAAAACTTTCTTCTTCAAATTCGATCAGATCTACAAGTACATGTAAAACAACCCATATTTAAATTGTTTTTTTCACCCAAATACAAGAACCAAAATTATATAATTGACCTTAATGTCTTTATCATATGAATTTGTACTGCGTAGAATTTAAAAAAAAAAAAAGTTGTAAATAATAAAAGAACATAAGACATATATCTTATATATAAATATATATAAATCTACACATAGAACAATATATATTGAAATAAAATAATATATAAAATAAATAAATTTGCATCCTCTGACATTGCTCCAAAAAACATTTATAGTAACAAAACATCATTTATATTTAACTTTGATATTCCTTTTTTGTTTTGTTTTTTCCTTTCTTTTTTCTGTATTCATAGTAATATTTTACGTAAGCTATGATCATGAGGTATTTCAGCCATTATCTGGTGACAATCACATGGGGATAATTAAAATTATAAGTTAATAAAATAATTAAACATTTGTTTTTTGTTATTTTTCAGATGCAGTCGATGATAAGATCAAATAACCGACAGGAATATTTGATTCGGTGTCTGTTGTTGTCTGTGTTTTTTCTGTACGGCATTATTGTGGTGATACTGTTCATACTTATACGGCATCCAGAGTGGTTGAACATCCAGACCACCTGCAAGTCGGTTCTCTTTTAGACAGAAGAAACACAGGGAAAAAATTCATATGTGGACTTTTTTGTTTTAAAATGGGATTTATATCAAAAATGAATGAAGAAGCTTTGATTTTTTTAACACATTGACTTAAGAATTTATTCCGGTTATTAATTTAAATTGAACTTTGAAGTACTGAATTATTTAATTTTTATTTAGATTAAAAACGTATTTGCTGTTTTTAATTATCAAAGTATCAAAATGTACTTGCAATTTTTATTTAAAATGAAGATGCAGTGGAATACGTTTGTTTTTAGATATAGATTTAAAAATGATACGCCATTTTTAAATTTATATAAACATGTAGATGAAGAAGCACTGAAAATATTTTATGTATTCCAAAAGATTGTTTGCAGTTTAATTGCAGTATTTTTGTACCTTTATATTTAATACATTCATAGTGATAAAATGTTTTAATGTTTAAAACAAGATAATTATGATGTAAAAATGGTGCACGTTTGCAGGTTATATATATATATGTATTGTGCACAACAATGTGTGATATTATATTGATATAAAAATATTATTTGCGTGAAATATTCTTTGTGTTAAAGTAATTAGGCCTTTAGCTACCATTGGTTTGTCATGATACAATGTTTACTTATGGTATTTGTCAGTTAACTTTTCATAAAGCATCACTTTACTAATTTTTGCGACTTTTAAGTCATCATATTGAACTTCTCATACATTACTAGTGCCCTATGATATATAATTTTAAAAATGGAATACTAAACTTCATATTGTTGAAATCTGTAACCTTTTTTTTTTTTTACAAAGTAAGAATGCCCCAAGTTTTTTTTTATCACTAACATTATTAATATTCAAAATATTTAATTCAAATATTTTCTCAAAATATTTTAATGATTCAGTTTCAAAATAATTGATCACTTCTATATACTTGTCCATACAAAAATATATAGATCTAACTCTTATTTGCCAAATGTGTTAGGAGTATAAAAGGAACCCATCTGAGATTGAAAATCATAAATGAGAATACTTGCTCTTATTACATTTAATAACCATTATTTTGAGTCGTATTGTTATAGATGTTACGCAATTTAAGTTTTTCACAACATCCACTTGAAGGTGACTTATTGAGATTATATATGAACATTTTAAGTTGCTGTAAATCATGAAATTAATTTGAGCAAAATATTGATGCAAAAAATGTGAGTGATGTATCAGCTCATTAATTAGATGAGATGGATGTCCCATTATATTTTAAACACGCAATACAAGAATGAAAACCCCAATAATTTGTATTCAGTGGCAAAGAAATCCTGACCATTAAGGTTTTAGTCGGTGTATGCAGTATTATTATTTATTTTTTAAACTAGATGCATTAATATCATGATGTATTATTTTCCTGAATTAGTGTTTACAATTACTTCTGTAATCTATTGTCACAATGGTGAACTTCACAAACCAGGTCACCTTTTGTTTAACCATATCTGATTTAAGAAAAGAATATTGTTTTTGTGTAATTTATGCAATATATTTATGACATGTTTATAAAGCATGTTTATTTGTTAAAGAATATTAACATTTATTCGTTGAGGAATGCTGACTGTTAAAGTTACTCTAATTTGCTTTAAGTACATAATATATGCAATGGCAAAATTACATAAAAATTAAAAAGTGTACATATAATATAGGCCTAGTGTCAGATTACTTTTTAAAATGTTATATTCTGTATATATGGTGAAACAATGACCAAGTTAAAATTAAATATTTAAGAGAGTTGGAAAAGAAAACCACCCAAAAAATTAGAAGCAAAAATGTCTAGACTGTTATATTGAAACTTACATAATTGAGAAAAATACGAATGGGGATATTTTGTGAACTTTACTGGAAAACTAAATAAACTTAAATATGCATTGATAACTTTCTTGTTTTGTTTTTAATGTGCACATATAAATGTTTTTATCCTGTAACTTACCATAATATCCATGTCATATAGCGAGTTAATATTTACTGTATTAACCTGTGTGATATTGGCTTATGCAAATTTGTAATGTCTCTACGTTATGTGTTGCGGTCCATGAGTCCTTTGCTTACATGCCGACAAGACCTGAGCATAACGTTTTCAAAGATTTGTTTAAAATGCGTGAAGTCAAACTAATCTACGCTAATCGTGATGACGTCATATTATCGATGGCGGCGACTTTAGTACCGTGATTTACTAAAAAAGTAATTAGAATGTTATTTTAGAAGTGTTATAGGATAAATAGAATTCGCTACTCGTGTTTTTTAATATGTAAAATATCAACCTCGTCTAATTAATCGGTATTTGTCTTGGCAGAGCCTCGACAAATACCGATTAACATAGACTCGGTTGATATTTTCCATATTAAAAAATACTTTGGACGAATCCTCTATGTATTAAACAGTCTCACGAATATTAACATTTTGCAGATATATTGCACCAATACATGTGTGTTCCAGTTAAAAGATTACATGAGCTTTGTGCTGCACAAACTTTATGAAATTAATTTGTGAATGGTTTTATTATCACAGTGAGAAGTACAATTTATGAATTTCATAAATTTTCTGAATATTTATTGGCAACATTTAGATGTACGAAAAAACATTTAAAATAAATTTCATTACTGGTGATACTTTTATTCATTACATCACCAAGCCATAGGATTTCAAATTTCATGGGAAACACTTTTTGGGTTCCGTGCCCTGAGATCATGGGAACCCATCGGAAGCCGTTTCTAGGTTCCATGAAAACAAGTTGTGGGAACCCATTTCTTGTACCATAATACAATGGATTGTCAAAATGCTATGCAGATTGAGTAATATATTCGAATCTTGCCAAATGACTTGTTATTTTAAATGACAATAAATAAAGGTGTTTTTTAATTTTCATTTTATATCAAATAAAGTTTCAATCCAGCCAACTGACTGTTCTGAGGTTTTGTGTCTGTCCTTGAATAAACTAAATGTAAAGATTCATCACTGTCAATTATTATATATGTTAATAAGTTTAATGATGCCCAGTAGTTCTCAAAATCACTAAGTCCCCAACTGGCCATTGGCATCATCACCGATATACACCGACTGACGGCGAGTGCTGAATGATGATGCATTGATCTGTTTGCATTACGGCCATTTCTGGGCTGAAAAAGTTGAGTCCGCCAAAGCTACCCGTGGAAAGATACACGTTTTCAAACTCAATATTTTCGACACAGTTGCGCCCCTTCCCATCCACATTACATACGCATGCTGTACTGAAAGCTATATAAATATAACAGTTTACGTCATTTCCGCCCCTTCACCATCAGTACTCGATTACGTGCGTGACATCGGCAATACATTTGTCGACTTCAGTGACAGTAATAAAAGGTTAATTATTTTTATCATTTAGGTCCATAAATTTAACAGCGACACTACAAATAATTAGCGCTAGTGATTTTGGCTCAAATGTGCAATTTACATATGGATCAATTATTCTTTGTAGCAGATGCCATGATTTCAATGTTACAACTTTTTTTTGGTGGGGTTTGGTTTGAGCGCATTGTCAAACTCCGATTCGGGTTTACTCGAACACTGTGAAGTATGGCGAACACTAAACTGTTGAAAACTATCTTCAGTAGTTTTATATGAGAAACATTATTATTTGTATAATATATATATAAAATTTTTAATTGACATAATAATCATGGGAAACGATATTTCGGTTCCGTGGTTTTGCCGACACGCTACCGGTAACGATCGTTACCGTGAAATCCCATGGCCTGCATCACTGAACATTAAACTGTAACACGGTTCTTATACTTCAAAAGCCGGCCTCGGATGTACAGTGGTTAAGTTCTCGATCTCCACGCTGGTAGGTACTGAGTGAGTGCTCTGCAAGGCTCAATGGGTAGGTGTAAACCACTTGCACTGACTAGTGATCCATAACTGGTTCAACAAAGGCCATGGTTTGTGCTATCCTGCCCTTGAGAAGTGCAAATAAAAAATCCCTTGCTGCCTATCATAAAAGAGTAGCCTATGTGGCTACAGTGGGTTTCTCTAAAAAATAGTGTCAGAATGACCATATGTTTGATGTCAATAGCCGATGATAAGATATAAAAAAATCAATGTGCTCTAGTGGCGTCGTTAAATAAAATAAACTTTACTTTATATTTGAAAAAATATAAACTTCAAGGACATTTCCAGAACATGAAATTCACAATCAATGAATGTTTTTATAACAAATTGTGTGAATTTAAACAGGTTATGAGGACAAAAGTAAAGAAGCCTGGATTTTAAAATCACAAAATTCAAGGGCATTCCAGGATTTCCAGTGTTAACCCTGTGTTTTTCAAAAAGCAGCATAATATGTGAAAACAGTTCATGTTCTCTCTCACTTTGGGGCTGTCATTAAACATCTATTCTATCATCTCACTTTGAGGGCAGGTCTTAGCCTGTCGGTTGGCCCATTGGGCTATTTCTTGTTTCAGCCAGTGCACCACGACTGGTATATCAAAGGCCGTAGTATGTGCTATCCTGTCTGTGGGATAATGAATATGAAAGATCCCTTGCTACTAATGGAAATATGTAGCACATTTCCTCTCTATTTGACATCCAATAGCCAATGATTATTAAATCAATGTGCTCTAGTGGTATTGTTAAACAAAAACTTTGTATCAGTTTAACATTTGAAAGCTATGGTTAAATGCAGAGGTGAAAAGCCTCTGCATTGTTTTGGAATTAACGCTGCATGAAAATGGATCAGTTGAGGCAAAAATAAAGCACAGAAACATGCACCCCTGTGTTTGATCCATTACCTGCTTATTCTGTTACATGCAGTATGTCACAGACAGGACAACACATTCCATATGATAGTCTGATATACCAGTCACTGAACAATGGTTTTGTAATGTACAAAATCACCTAAATTAAAACAATTACTCTATTGTCTTGTTCTTTTCCCTAGCCACCGTCCAAGTTCAAGCTTCTGTGCAAGTGTAGCTGCACTTTTGCATCATTTAGGCAACACACCACCATTTGTCATGCCATTACTTGCTATGCAGCTGAATATATTCCAGTTTAGGAAATGGTTACTCATAAGAAATTTAAAAAAAACTACTTCAAAATTCTGATATGCTTTTTGAAATCTTTCTTTGATGATTACACATACATGTAGGTTGATCTCTGTAACTTTAGTATTTAACTGAAGTAACTTGATATATGTAGTACTAACTGATCACAACTGCAAGTGGTATAGTGCAACATGAGGCAGTGGTCAGGCACGGGCCATTAATTCAAACATTTTGTGGTCAACCTATGTTGAATGTTTTACACAGTACTTGCTAGTCGAGAACACTCCCTAAAATTAGTAGTCACATGACTCGACAGTATTGTATTTTTCACAGAATATATTCGGACATAGAAATTGTATTGAACAGCATGGAGTAATTAATGGTGGTGTGTAACCTTTATTAATAAAAATCTTCCCCACAGTGACAGGGTATTAAAGTGTAGTATTACATTGCATAGACAAAAAAACAACAATTCCTTCATCAAAATTGCGCACCCAATTTTCTTTTGACCCCACCCATTAGGGTATCAAAATTCCATAGCACCAACAATACCCCCCACCTGCCTCCAAGTTGATTGGGCTACTGGTTCTCCCTTGAACCTGATAGCGCAGGCGGTCCCCTCTTACCCTCTCCCACATCTTTCCTGTCACAGACAGAGAGATTCGGCCAAGGCCGGTCCCTGTGCCTGTGACAGACGTGCGCTACAACAGCTTGCTCTGAATGTGCACGTTAAGAACTTTGGACTTAGGACTTGCATAGACACACATTCATACATAGCCTGTGTTATACTGCAACTATACAGAACAGTATTGAAATAAACCCAATACATATTAAATAATTTTTATTAATTTCTGTATTCTGTTTATTTTATATTATGCAACCATTGTATCAAACAGAAGACTCTGTCAAGTACATATAAATGAGACAAGAATTCTGGTACCCTGAACTAGTAATCAAAGCACCTTGTTACAATACTGATATATACATATATATATTAAATACTCTTTCAATGAACTTCAAGAGACGATTTTCATAATTACATTGGCAATATTTGGCATGCTTTCAATTGTAAATGCATTTTTTAGTGATATACAAGACATTAGATTGCCACTAAGTTCTAATAAAGGTAAAGCATATTTTGGAATTAAAATCAATTTAAAAACACCATTCTAAACTATTACTTAATAATGGATCAAACTTTTAATGCCATCTTTATATGTCAAATCATTCAATGTCTCGCTAAATGGAAGATAAATGTGCCGAAAGTTATGATAAAAGACTTTGCTAAAGCATTATAAAACTATAATCTGTCACTCCTACCAAAATATTTTTTGTAAATAATTTCAGTTTGGTTTCATTTTAGAAGAAAAGTTGAAAAAATGTTTTTGAAAAAAAACAAAAAAAAGAGAAGAAAAAAAAGAGAGCTATATTTGTGTGCAATTTAGAAAACAATTGGCTCCGAAATAAATCACTTGTAGTAAATTCGATAGTATGAAAAATGGGTTGGCCTGCTATATTTGGTAAAATGGTCTATTTTAAAATACCACCCAGGAGATATGTAACTACAGTAACAAAAATGGAAATAGAAAGTACTACAAAAACAATTGTATAAATATTAACTTTCATTTTCCAAAACATTTACTACTTTTGTCTTAATGCAATCCACACACTATTAATTACTGCTACAATAGATAACTAAAAATCAAAAGCTCCTGTAATAATACATTCCGACTATGATATGCAAATTATTGCAGAATCAATATCACTTGTGTTAAATAACAAAACACAGTATTATCATATAAAATAAGTGAAAATTGCTTGACTACAATAACAAAATAATATACATATACTACTAAAATTGGTGAAATATCAAGTGAAATCACTGATGACAAGATTGGAGTTACAACTACAACTAGTTACAGCTAAAAAGGATAATCGTATAAAAAATCAGGCCCGAGACAAGCATAGATTCAACTAGGCCCGTGAACATTTATACAACACTTTCAACCTAAAATCATAAGACAATTTAAGATTTGTTTTGAATGTAAAATAAATTCTGAAAAGAATATCCAGCAAATTTTACTCTGTTTAAAAAACCTATTTTGCATTTAATGTACAAGCTAAAACTAATACTATTCACTTTAAAAAACCCTTTAAAAGTCTGATTTCTCATTGGTGGTTCAAATGCAAAAGGCTTACAATATTTTTCAGTGTATAAGTAGCTACTTTTTTACTGTGAATAGCAAGGTACAGTTTATAAACCGAAGCTTTTTTGTTTTCATTCTCATAACAATAATATAGCCGATCAAACAACTGTTTATTAAGCTAGGACTGAAGTATTACAATGGAATAGTTTTTCATTGTCTAGTCAGGCCAGAAACAATACAATTCTGGAGTATTGGTACATTTAGAGTGTCAAAAATAGACTCGACTGCGAACTTTCTCAGTTTGATTTCTGCAACATTTATTGTTAGTAGTGCATCAGATGTGTTTGTCAGATGTTTTAAAATGAAGTAACTCATGTCATATTATATATGTAAGGTTGTTAATAGTTTGTAGTTTGTACAATAAACTTTTGATCATATCAGAAATGATTTTATGTGTAAAATCATTCAGTGCCAACCAGTTTTGAACAAAGATCAAAATTGAAGCCAGGGATTTCTCCTGCCATTCTGTGGGTCCAAACATAAACTCCTTCCCAAAAGAAAGTGGCACTGAACATTCCCAATTTCTATTCTAAAAGTTCCCAATATATATTTATATTTAATAAATTAATTTAACAGTTGTGGGCTGCATCATTCAGTGGCCTGAGAAAAAACCCATCCTAATTATGATTAAATCATGCTAATTTACTCAATCCCATCAAACATGGCACCCTGGTGAAAACTCTTGGATAAATTCCTGGAAGTATTAATGGGAACTCCAAAGTTCAGTTTATTCTTTTTCAAATCAAAACTGAATCATTAATCATGGTTAAACCAGAACTTCAGTTTTGGATTTTTAACACTTGTTTGATTAAGTAAAAGAGTCATAAAACAAGCATAGCCCAAAAAACAACAAAAAACCCACCAGAACACATGATACATTACATACATCCTGTTAAAAAAGGAGAAGTGTTTACTTGGTTTTTATACAACTAGTTAATATTTAAACAATAATTGTGGAACAGCCCAGTCCCCTAAAAACATGAGCCTGTCATGTTCTAGAGACCTTTAACAAAACAATATTACAGCAGTATGGACAATAAAACCAATTACCTTTTTTAAAAACATGAGACACCTATTATTATAACACCAATACTTTTATTATTATTATTAATGCTATTGCAGGTAGCACCTCTGTAACAGTTTCAATGTCAAATACAAATTAGATTCGTGGACAAGTTAATTTTGTATGTCCATATAAATAAACGTACTGGCTTCCATCAAGAACTGCTGATGATTACTCACAGTTCCTGACAACAAAAACAGGGCTGTCACTTTAGCAGGATTTGGCGCTTCTGCAAATCTCAGATTTTGTGTCTGAAGCATAAGATTATGAGATGGAATGCCAAAATATCAATATGAAGTCATGTTCATGTTTATGATTCCGGCAGAATCTTACAATCAAATCTCCAAATGCTGTACCTGAATAATAAAGTTCAGACAAACGATTCTTTGTCTTCAGAACTAGAAACACTTACTGATGCAGGAATCAAACTTTTATCTCGACAAATCACATGGACCTCTTTGGATGGTGAGACGTCACCCCCTTTCATTTCTTGTGACTGGCCATCTTTAAAATACCTTTGTAGACTTGCCCCGAATGTCTTGGAGTTGCTCGATCCTTCTGCATGAATAGTTGTCATGCATGAGATACTGGGACGTCTCTCGTTTTCCATCACCAACACTGCATTCTCACCACAGTGTGAAGATGATCCACGTCCAACGTTTTCCATTTCTAAGCCACTAGCCTGTTGTACAAGATATGATTCTTCACTCGGTCTCTCTTGCACCGATGGAGCGACTTCTCCGTGGTCCATCTGCACCAGTGGCAACAGATCTGACCTGGAATTCATTGGATTTTCTAATACCCGAAAAAACTGCTTTCCAGCTTTCTCCAAGCTGGAGGTGATGTTCTTCATCAACCTTTGTGGATGACTGTCATTAACATTACCATCATCATCATCATCATCAAGGGCATGATGCTGATTTACATCTTGATGATCTGTCTCCTGTTCCTGGACTTCTGCGTCCGAACTGGGACCTAGATTAAACCTAACTTCAGTATTATTCTTCTGACCGTTCTCATCACTTTCCTCCTCCTCCTCCTCATCCAATTCTTCTGTGAAATCTTCCAAAACTTCCTTAAGAATTTGCGACTCGTATGTCAGCTGCTCCACAATGCTGTCATTGTGTTTGAAATGGGCTTTTCGAACATCTGGCTGGTTCACTTCTGTGAAACTAGTCGAAGCTTTCCCTTCACTGTTTGATCCCAATCCAGAAACACCTGACCCATTCTCCTGGTCTTCAGTCCGACTTGAAGTCTCTGGTCTGTCACGACCATGTGACTTCCTGTTGCTGTCCTGACCAGCACCCCGTGTCTGGCGTTGACAGTTGGACTGGTCCGATTCCATCATCCCCTCAGCCTGTCTCAGAGACAAGATGGTCGCCTTCATGAGCTGCCAGTCACCAAACGTCATGTCCAGTACCTTGCCCAGCTCTTCAATATCACAGTTGGCCAGCACCAAGCCGTTGATGTTGTTACTCCTGATGCTCTGGGCATACTTTGGCACTGCTTGCTTGTTGATGCCTTCCACTTTCTTCAATAGATCACATATAGAATCTACAGATAGTGTACTTAGCATGATGGTCTCCATGTAATCCTATAAAAACAAAAGTTAATTGATAGATATATTTATTATCCAAATAGTTCAAGATATACAGGGAAATATAACCAGTATATTGACACATGTGACTTAACAAATGATGTCATTTTGGAAAGTAATGTCATAACAATGTGGCTTCCCAAATCTCTGTGTAATCACTTACCACAATGACATCATTTCAGTGTCTCCTGGTTTATATTTTGAAACATTTTGGCACAGTGCTTGTTAGCCTATTGATAACAAATATATATTATGGATAATAAAGAAATTATTACACTCACATAGGGAACTGTACTGGTTTTACGGAACATGTTTTAGGATTCATGTATTACCCTTGCTCTCGCTTGGACAAATACAAGAATTAGTACTACACACAATCTATCACTCTAGATATCTATCTCTATCTATCTATATCACCGGCCTCAGTGGCGCAGTGGTTAAGCCATCGGACTACATGCTGGTAGGTACTGTCTTCGGATCCCAGTCGAGGCATGGGATTTTTAATCCAGATACAGACTCCAAACTCTGAGTGAGTGCTACACAAGGCTCAATGGGTAGGTGTAAACCACTTGCACCGACCAGTGATCCGTAACACAGGCCATAGTTTGTGCTATCCTGCCTGTGGGAAGAGCAAATAAAAGATCCTTTGCTGTCTATTGTAAAAAGAGTAGCCTATGTGGCAACAGTGGGTGTGTGTAACAAACACAAATCAGGGCCCCATTCCACGAAAAAAATCTTAGCCCTAAGATTACCTTAAGCGCATAGCTACTTAATGCATTTAAGTTGATCTTAAGATTAAGATCGTTTCGTGGAATGGAGCCCTGAACTGTTTGTTACACACCCACACACAGAGACAGACCGACACACACAGACAGACACAGAGACAGACAGACACACACAGACACAGAGACAGACAGACACACACACACAAATACACAAACACATACACACATACATACATACATATACAGATACACACACAATCACACACATAAAAACACATACACACCACAGATATTATTGCAATGAACTATGACAACTGATCTCATTGTGGAACAGTAAATGTAAAAAGAAAAACAACGAAAGAAAAACGTTGCACATCGTTATAGAACTTTTCATCACAAGAATCAGATCTTTTTTGAGGTGTGTGTGAAAGAAAGAATTATTTTATTTAACGACACACTCAACACATTTTATTTACGGTTATATGGAGTCAGACATATGATTAAGGACCACGCAGATTTTGAGGGGAAACCTGCTGTCGTCACTTCATGGGCTACTCTTATGTCGATTAACAGCAAGGGATCTTTTATTTGTACTTTCCACAGGCAGGATAGCACAAACCATGGCCTTTATTGAACCAGTCATGGATCACTGGTCGATGCAAGTGGTTTAGACTTACCCATTGAGCCTTGCCTAGCACTCACTCAGGGTTTAGAGTCAGTTTCTGGATTAATAATCCCATGCCTCGACTGGTATTCAAGCCCAGTACCTACCAGCCATGGCCCAGCCATGGCCTAACCACGACACCACCGAGGCCGGTCGAGATGTGTGAGATGCATGTGGATACTAAACAATTCTTTTAGGTAAATGTTTCAAATCAATCTCACATGAATAAAGTGTGATGGTGGCGCTCTTTGTACCACTGGATAAGGATAAGGCATCATCCCCATTGGTCCATAAGGCATCATCTGATTTGCATACGGGTTGAACATTGGATATCTTGGACCAATGCCTTGTTGGTTTGGGAACACGTTGTAACTGTTTCTAATGCCCTGTGGCACGCTGCCTGTAGATGTGTTCCGCGTAACAGGGGCATAAAAACCAGTTTGCTTTTCCAGACGGGCTTCGGTAGAATGCTCCATTTCTGTTGGCAAATTCAAAAAGTGAAAGAAGAATGAATGAATGAACAAATGAATGAATTAAAAATAAATAAATGGACAAACGAATGGATAACAAAGAAATGAATACTCAACAAAATAAATGAATGAACAAAGAAATGAAAAAAAAAAAAAAAAAAATTGTTTGTTTTGTTCTGTTTTGTTTAACGACACACTCAACACATTATAATTACGGTTATATCGGCGTCAGAGACATGGTTATATAGAGAAAAAAAACCAACAGTGGTTAGCTGACGGGGATCGATCCTAGACCGACCGCGCATCTGGCGGGCACTGTACCACTGGGCTATACTGCCCGCTGAAAACAACAAATAATTAATGAACAAAGAAATGAATACAACAAATAATTCATTAATGAACAAGGAAATGAAAAAACCCAAACAAATAATTAGCCTAATGAATGAACAAAGAAATGAATACAATAAAAAGAAGAACAGAATGAACATCCTGTCCTGACATGAAAAACAGATAGAGTAGTTTGATATACTGTAAATCAGAAAATTTTAGCGAGCATAAAACTTTAGCGAATTTAGCGAGGACATACAAAACGCTAATATTTCATGACGCTA
Source organism: Dracogyra subfuscus (assembly GCA_016106625.1). Classification (NCBI taxonomy): domain Eukaryota; kingdom Metazoa; phylum Mollusca; class Gastropoda; order Neomphalida; family Peltospiridae; genus Dracogyra; species Dracogyra subfuscus. The sequence continues at coordinate 2,589 of JAECMU010143497.1, read as the reverse complement.
AATAGTATTAAAACAAACTCAAAACAAGTTTTTAAAAGATTAACGTTTACTGCATTACAAATACCTGTATACATAAAATGACAAACAGCATACCAAATTTGTTTTATTTTAAATTAGTCAATTAAAAAATTTGTAACATCGGAACACGCCAAGTTCATAAACAGAAAGTCATCAATTTCTTTATGCATTGTCCCGGGCCCGGTCACTAATGATCAACGGTAAGATCCACTGCACCAACAATTCCGGCTTTTACCCAACCTCTACGCAGACAGTCTCTGTTGTTGCGGAGTTTGTCAAAACTCTGCAGTAACCAGTTGGCATGTAGCGGTTTTAAAGTTTTTCTTTTTCAATATTCTTTATTTAGTATAAAACAATACACGCCACTGAGAACAATAACTGAGCTCTAATTATGCCTCGGCAAAAACCGTATTAAAACCCTCTACGGAGTCGGTCGATTGTTACGATAAACGTGATTGGAGGATGCTGTGCGATGGCATCATTAGTGATTAACTGAACAAACAACATGATCATGAACCTGCAATTACTTACCCAATAAATTAAACAAACACCAACAGTTACAGGTGTTTTGTCTTTTATGGCAACGTTATGTTTTAACACAAGTCACAACGTAGGTAACCAGCTTTATTTAAATGTTTGTGGCTAACCGGAAATAGTGCGGACAACGTTTGTACACAAATTAAGTTGGAGACAAGTAGCTTTACTCGATCGGAAATGGTGCATGTTGCATAATGTTGTAATACCAGTAGATATTGTTTTACATGTTCTTTTCATCGGCTCATCTTAAAAGTCTTTCACTAAAAGAATAGTATTATTATTACTAGTATTTTGATTTGCCGACCTCGCTAAAGTTTGATGTCGCTAATATGTCTCTGGTGGGTCATTCGCTAAAATTTAAGGTCGCTAATATTTCATGATTTACAGTATTAGACAAGGCAGAACACTAAACGGCAAAACAAAAGTGAAAAAAAGAAGAAGAAAAAAAGGCAGATTAAAACTTTTTAGAACTGTTTTTAAAGACTAAAATAAAACCCCAAAAGATCTCACCCATTTGTCAGAAAATACCTGCACCCTCTACAGTACAGGTACAGTGTTTCAGGTAATTAACAGGCAATATGAAACTGTAGTATATTAAACACAAACCTCTGATCAGTTTTCTTAAAAAGGGATCCAGGTTAATGGTAACTGGAAGAAACTTTTTCAGATCGCCAATGTTTAGTAATGGCGTGTTTCCCGATTTGCTAGCTAGGAAAGCGTCCAGTTTACGAACATCTCTATCAATATCAACCAACCGATTCACATCCCTGGATGCAGGAATTCGAGGTATTACTCTGAAAAATATGATTTATATACATGGACAATCTGGGTAAATTCAATCACTATCTAAAACAACTGGCCTTTTAGTAAGGATATTAATGCAAAAATTTCCTCCAATGTATTTTCAAGTGTGGTCAACTCTACAACTGGATAATCATGACAGTAGAAATTAAACATGAACTATGCAAATCAAGAGCACTAAAACATTATACAGCAGGTTTTACTTACTGTTGGTACAAAAGATAAGACTATAAAGCAGGTTTTATTACTTCTGTTACATAGACAGAAACACATACATGTACTAGTTTTTTTTACCACATTATTTACTGCACTTGTTTATATAGACTGGTTTTCACAAGTATATTTGCTTGACAACAATAGCGGCATGTTGTGGTCATTTACAGGGATCAATAGTCGATTGAGACAGGTAATTTAATAATAAACTTCATTGTTTTACCAACAACGAAAACCACCAAATATTGGAATATGAATTGTAGTTTTTTTTAAATATTATATTCTGGTCAGAAAACCACTGTTATCGGGAACAATGGACATAAATACTGGACAGCTGGCCATAAAATCTTTTTTAATTTGTTTGCCTAATTTTAATCAACATTAACTGATCTAAAATATCATTAAAATTATACAACCCAATGAAAATAATACTCACTGATTCATATATGAACTTATTTTATGTATTTATAAAACATTTAGGTGAATATGTCTGAGCAAAAATTATATACTTGTGCCCACTCAACATGGTTTTTGTCCAAAATTAATCCAGTAGTCAAAAGGTTAAGGATAGAAACAATATAGCATGTTCTACTTACTTCTGGACAAGGTGTAGAGTGAGAGTCATGTTCTACTTACTTCTGGTACAAGGTGTAAAGTGAAATTCATGTTCTACTTACTGCTGGTACAAGGTGTAGAGAGAGATTCATGTTCTACTTACTGCTGGTACAAGGTGTAAAGTGAAATTCATGTTCTACTTACTGCTGGTACAAGGTGTAGAGAGAGATTCATGTTCTACTTACTGCTGGTACAAGGTGTAGAGTGAGATTCATGTTCTACTTACTGCTGGTACAAGGTGTAGAGTGAGATTCATGTTCTACTTACTGCTGATACAAGCTGTAAAGTGAAATTCATGTTCTACTTACTGCTGGTACAAGGTGTAGAGTGAGATTCATGTTCTACTTACTGCTGGTACAAGGTGTAGAGTGAGATTCATGTTCTACTTACTGCTGATACAAGCTG
>JAECMU010143496.1:0-15695 GCA_016106625.1 Dracogyra subfuscus | reverse complement strand
AATCCTGCCTATGCCACTGTTTGTATAGCATAATAAAAAATAATCACTGACCACCAACATGTAAAACAAGAGAACAATCTGCCAACAGGAGTGTTATTAAAGGTGCACACTATAGTTTTAGCCCTCTAAAATACAGATACTAAATTTAGTTAATCTACAAACAATCAACATATTTGGATAAAATTATAACAAAGTGACGCTAAAGTTGGTGATGTTTAAATTGGGAAATACCATCTAAAAATAACCAGAGCTTGTCTCAATGACCATTATTTCTCAGGCGAATGTGCGTTTTCAGAATTATGAAAAATGCATTTTAGAGGTATTACCAAAACCCGGATGACCAGAACCACTTCAGATGTACGAAAATGAATATTCTAAATAATAAAATGCAAGTACTTCTAATTTAAATGATCAAAAATGGCTTTAAAAGTGAAACGTGCATTGTAGTGTTTTAAAACTAGGGTCTGTCACTTTAACTGTGGTTATTCATCGGAACATACTTTTAGGGATAGGTTGTGAAAAGTTATGAGAGATTCGAGTGAACAGGAAATCATCTTTGTACTTTTTAAACTTTCTTAGGCACTGCCATTGGCTGCTTGTATTAACTATTTTTCGTTCATGACTGGTATATAAAATTGCATAAAATGTTGCTGATATGTACAACACCCTTTACAACGATTTTTGTTTTATCCTTTAGAGAGTTTGTTGTTCCCAATCCAGTATAATACAGACTATACTGGAAAGTTATATTTAAATTTTTTGCAAAATAATTGCATGTAATAACTGATTTTTTTTTTTTTAAATAGCTGTGTAGCTATAAAATTTGGAAGTTTAATAAGTAATGTGGGAAAATGTTCTGCTGATCAGAACTGGTCCTGAAAAACAGACCCTCCACCTCCTATACCAATTTTTATTTTTATTTTGCATTAAATAGGAAGTATACATCATTAACATGAAAGTTAAAAGTTTGTTTTGTTTTACAACACCACTAAAGCACATTGATTTATAAATTATTAATTATTAGATGTCAATCATTCGATACGGAGGAAAATTGCTATGTTTTTTTGTTTTTCATTAGTAGCAAGGGATCATTTACATACACCACCCCAAAGACAGGACAGCACATACCATAGCCTTTGATATACCATTCATGGTGCACTGGTTGGAACAAAAAAAATAGCCCAATAGCTCCACTGTCTGCTAGTGCTTTACCACTGGGCTACACATCTTCCCTTTAACATAAAGGTGGTCAGATCCAGAAGAACAATGTTGATGCTGATGAAAATCTTAGTACTTCAGTACAGAAATGATTAATGAAATGTTAACAGGGTGCTTTCAGTAACAAATTATAATGAAGAGTAATGAAAACAACATGAATAAAATATAACATAGTGATCAAATTTGGAGCTTTCTGTTTTATGTGTGGATCCTTTTGAAATACAATTTTTTTTAAAGAAAGGGGGGGGGGGAAGAGATACGCTGAGAGAGTTTTGAAACTGTTTTAGCATATCCCTTCCCCCTCCCCCTTTCTTTAAAAAAAAGAAAATATTGGATTCAAAAGGAAACGGTTTCAACAGATAAAACAATATAACATTTGTAATTGTCTGATTCATATTTATTCTGCCATGCCCACTTACCAGCCATGTGTTCTTTTCTAAGGTAAATCTATGCACGGAATGGAATATTAAAGTGATTGCTCAATACAGATGTGATATTTAAATGATATCCAAAAATATGGTACTGGGTAACCACACCAGATGATTCCCCCTCTTAAATGTCACTCTGAATCCATCTTGGAAATATAGAAATGATATGATCATTCATATTTATTTCAAATGCAAATGTAAAACTATAATAATGTTCAGTTTTATCATGCAATATATAGCCATATAATTGACTAAGCCATTGTCACACATTTTTATTTATTTATAAACAAAATTAAATTAATTATCCACTGTGGCAGTGGACATATTTAAATATATTATGTGGGTACTGGGCAGTTTTTATTGTTATAAATATATTAAACTCTGTATGCAATAATAAAAGCATCAAGTAATAAATAAAGAACTTGTTGCAGCCTTTACACAACTACTGTTTCTTTCTTGGCAGGCATCAATATTTTGGGTATATTATTTAACATTTTTCAGGGTTTAAGATGTTCAACAATTGCAAATTCAAGTTGATATCGATGGATATATTTCATTAATAAATTTCCAAAAATCCAGTTTTGAACATTAAATAAATACATTTATTTATAGAGCCATAATTGTTTAACATTTAGTTTGGTTAACTGACAATTTGACTGCAGATTTCCTGATCAAATCAGTCAAATTGCTAGTAATTTTGAGGTTAAACCCTGTATTGTATTACTTTAAAATTTATTTAAAAGACAATAGAGATGGCTGGCATACCATACATCATGTCAATATTGATTTATCATGCCAAGCAAGTTTCAAAATACTGAAATTTTGGTTTTTGAAATATTTCCCACTATTTAGTAAAGAACTAATAATCTATCCGATGAACGCAAAATGGATTAAGGTATAATTCAGACGAGTCTTGTGAATGGAAATTAATTTTATTTAGATGAAATTAGCATGTGAGCCTTAACTCAGGCATGCATTTAAAGCAGAGAACACTGAAAATACCATCAGGCGTGCGCTACAACAGCTTGTTCTGAATGTGCACATTAAAACCTATGACATGACATGAAAATACCACTCGATATCGGTATCAGTATAATGTCAATACCAAATACCATACCGATACTAAGGCAAATCACAACAAAAAACCCAAACTAATATGTATACTGGACCTGAAATTTCAATACCACCCAGCTCTAAAAGACAAAATAAAAACTCATTATATAAGAGTATAAACAATTATTGTAAAACATTGCATTAACAGCTTTGCTTCCACATTTGTCATGCAGCACCCACAATCCATTACAGTATCAAGGGTTTACATTACGTGTACATGTGTGATAAGCTAAATAACCAGATTTTTTATCCGGCACAGCAGTATCCTCACTGCCCATAATCTGTCTACCACACATTAATGGGGTATACATGTATAACCAGAATACTACATCTCTCTGGCAAAGGGCACTTACTATCTGTGCATCAAGTAAAAGGCCTCTAACCACACTGAGTGCTTTCTATAGATCAATAACCAGCTTGATGGATATTCATGACCATGTAAAAAGAAACAAAAACTGGTTGGCTATAACATTAAAATAAATTACATTGAAACCTCTCAAAACCGGATCCCATGTAAACCGGAATTCCCTCAAAACTGGACATTTTTCAAGGTCCTGTTTTACATATCTTGCAGAAAAGAACTCTCTGAACCAGATACCTCTTATTGCTGGACTTTTTTTACTTGGTCCCAAGGTAGCGGGCAGCATAGCCCAGTGGTACAGTGCCCGCCTGATGCGTGGTCGGTCTAGGATCGATCCCCATCAGCTAACCACTGGGTTTTTTTCTAGACATAACCATATGTCCGACGCCGATATAACCGTCATTATAATGTGTTGAGTGCGTCGTTAAACAAACCAATTTAAAAAACAAACCAATTTGGTCCCAAGGTTGTCCAGTTTAAGAGTTTCACTGTACATATTTTAAAATATATATGTATACATGTACCTATATACTCAGAACAATACAAAATTGGAAATATATCAAAGATGGAAATACCAAGGGTTAAGACATTTTTTGGAGTTAGGTTAAGCAAAAAAAAGTGTTTTTAATTACATTAAGACATTATTTGTCTAAACTCATCATCTGCACAAAAAGGCCTTCTTATCAGCATGTTCTTGATGCTCAACATGATTCTCCTTTTAGTTGTACTCACTTCAGACACCTGAAAAACTTTGCTGGCTTTCATAAAGCTGAAGTCAATGTATGTCTTTCAGCTACAGAAACGATTTTAGGATGCACTAAAATCCTGGAATTCTGGGAGAAATTATGAAGTTTTCCAATGTTATTTGCTACTGAACAGTAGCATTAACTATATTACTTTTATATGTCACAAACTTCATCATTAATACATTTCGAGAGTTTATACAGACGTCACCTGTTCACTGGTTTTGTACCCACACTGTTCAGCATCACCACCATATTCAAAATAAATAAATACATCACAGTTTTTTCTTACAATGCAGTCTAGAATGCAGAAACTCCAGTATAACACAAGATATTTTAAATATTTTTGGGTTCAGCACAAATGGTACTTTGTGAACAATGACACCCAAAAATTATATTATTTTACTGCAGGAGAAATAAGTCCTACATTTCTCCTGTGTAACACTTCCCTATGGTTTTGTCAAGAAGAATATCTGACAGTTTCATTTTTGTCTATGAAAACATAAACATTTGCAACAAGTAATTAAAAACCACCATTGACATAAATTTTGTGATTTTATTATTTACAGTACGATACTCTCAGGTTTAGGGTTTCTTCACTTTTAGTGTCTGGTATTAAACTTGTATAAACAGAAATGAAATTTGCCAATTCCATTAAGAAAATAAATATGCCTGGTTTGGAATTTTAACCTCCATCAGTCCGCACTCTGAAGTGGTAAAATTGGCACAGGCCGTGGCTGAAGTTCCAAGCAAGGGCAAGTGATAACACGTACACCATGAGTAGTCCGGTCATTGGGAACAAAAGAGTTCTTGTGTTCTTCAGAAAAGGAAGGGCTGAAACAAACAAAAACAAAAACGTTGTAGGTCTTGATGACCTAGCCCCATGCTTATAAACCTTAAAGGCTAAACTTTAATAAAAGTCCAGACTTTAATGTCATGGCAACACAATTCAAATAACATTATGTTAAAAGTCTAGACTTTATGTTTTATAAGCATGGGCCAAGAGCTTCTAGATTATGGTAGTCCCACTCCCGTGACAAATGATATTCAATGTTGGGTTAGTAAATAAGTACTATTGCCATGCCCGACGGCTAGTGAATTTATTTTTTTGGTCAAATGTTAAGTCTATTTTATAAATATGAATATCCTGCTCCCACCCCATCCCCCTAATGGTAGTGTTTTTAAGCTCTATCTTTATCTCCCTCTTTAAGTGACATATTCAATTATTCAGTAAAATGTATTAACTTAAAGCAAAGTAGGGCTAGTGAATTTTTAATTGTGGTTAGTAAAATGTTTAAATCTCTGATCCCATGGCTAGTGAAACAAAAAAAAAAATTAATTCTAGAAGACCTGTGATGTCAATAAAAGAATGTTAGTGACACCCCAGCACATTGTTTTAATCAACAGTAATTAGGTGTCAAATATGTGATAATTGTGATTCTTTGTTTTATTTCTTCTGATGATGATGTTGGCTTTTTTCCACTGACAATATGTCGATTATACTTTCAACATACGTGGTTTCAGTGGAAGCTTTCCTTGCAAATTTTTTGAAAATAAGTGAAGAAATCTGCCATTATACAGGCACTACTAGACAGTGAAAGAAAAAACTTGCAACCACAAAAGCTACTTCCTTCAACTATTAGTGTCTAGCAAATGACAGAAGGATATGGATAATTATATGGTTTGACATTCAAATGAAAGTCTGGTGACCGCTCATGCATGAATACTATTTCAAACAGACTTACCACTGTAGCCCAGAAAGGTGATATAAATGTAGTATCCTATTGCTATAAGCCATAGCGTATTTCCAAACAGGCGAGACAGAAAGTGGTCCTGATTGATAAAATCTGCAAATGATGTAAATACATGTATTAATGTTTATTCATGATTTAAAATAAAATGAGTTGTAAATACTGGACACAATGTGGGTTATATAGTGATTTCAAATATATAGGTACAAATTCAAGTGAGATACATGTACATGTATGTGGAGTCTGAAACATGATTGTCAGTTTCATTTTCATTTCATTTTCAATATTGTTTAACGTGCTCATTCAGAGCAAGCTGTTATAGTGCACGCCTGTCTTGGGCACACAGCTCAGCTATCTGAGCTGTCTGTCCAGGACAGAACAGAAGTTAGTGGGTTAGTTGTTATTGTTAGTGAAAGAGAAAAGAGGGTGTAGCGGCCATACACCTACCCAATGAGTCCTTAAAAACTCGCTCTGGGTGGGAGCCGGTACCGGGCTGCGAACCCAGTACCTACCAGCCTGTTTTCCGGCGACTTAACCGCTAGGCCACCGAGGTCAGTTTCATGATTCTAAATTATTTTAAAACCTTTGTTGGTCACTGAATAAAACTCAAGACTGCACCATGTGTGCATGTGTGCACACACATGCATGTGAGTGTGTGTGTGTATAATGTGTGTGCTTCACCGAATATATTACACTTTATTTGAAAACATATTTTTTGTCAACTTGTTTCATAAATGTTAAACAGCACTCGGCACTTGAGTTGGTAAACAAGTAAAATGAAAAGAATTACCCTAGAGACAAGGCCATGCAACTATTTAACAGATGATACATAAAAATTAATGTCTGTTCTCATTGTCCACCACACGTCCAACACAGCCAGAATTCCATCAGAATCCCATACGGTTTTTCCAGACTTGCAATGTAAGTAGTTATATGATCGAACAATTTGAACATGTCCTATTCTCATGAAAAATCATAACCTCTCAACCAATCAAAATATATTAAGCTTTAATCATCGAGAGTGTTTGTAACTTTGCTGGGTGTTTTTATTGTTTACAAACATGTTGCAATGTCTGGCTTTCATGGGTCCATAAAACCTAGGCCACAATGTGGTCAATAATTGCTAACTGGCAAGGTTTGTTTGATGTCACAGAATCTTATTATGTAACATTTTCACATATGATATGTTTTGAGTCGCTACTACAGGTCGTTGTTTGAAGGGCTGACAAACCACATACAAGAATTCAGTGTGATAAATCGCATAATGACAATCACATACACAGACAACAGCCAGAAAAAACCCTCAAACCTCGACCTCAAACTAAGGGCAATTTCCCCCTATTACAAATAAAATAAAATAATTTTTGATCCAATTATCTGGACATGTATGCTGGTCTTAAGACAACCACTGCAATCTTACGTGTCAGAAAGAACAGCTGGAAGAGATGCAGAATCATGAGAAGAGGGAAAAAGGCATTCAGGTGAACATCAAAGGCATAACCCCACTCAACATCTTGGCCTCGTGGTGGAGATGTTATCATGTATCGGTTTGTTATAAACCTGTAATAAATAAGTACAACAGACTGAAATGAAAGCAGCATACTTACATGTTAATCAACAATGTTTATTAAAACCAAAAATGTTATGCCAATATAAATTCTTGTTTTAATTCCACATGGAATGAAATGACACAAACAAAGTTACAAGTAAATCCACATTCTATATACTGTAAATCAAAAATTTTTAGCGAGCATAAAACTTTAGCGAATTTAGCGAGGACATACAAAACGCTAATATTTCATGACGCTAAATAGTATTAAAACAAACTCAAAACAAGTTTTTAAAAGATTAACGTTTACTGCATTACAAATACCTGTATACATAAAATGACAAACAGCATTACCAAAAAAATTAATTAAAAAAATTAAAATTAAAAAATAATACAAATTAGTCAATTAAAAAGTTCATAAACAAAAAGTCATCAATTTCTTTATGCATTGTCCCGGGCCCCGTCACTAATGATCAACGATAAGATCCACTGCACCAACAATTCCGGCTTTTACCCAACCTCTGCGCAGACAGTCTCTGTTTACTAGTTTACTCTGTTTACTAGTAATGGTACAATGGTCACTAAAACACAATTTTCTTTATTTAGTATAAAAACAATACACGCCACTGGGAACAATAACTGAGCTCTGATTATGCCTTAGCAAAAACCGTATTAAAACCTCTACGGATTCGGTCGATTGTTACGATAAATGTGATTGGAGGATGCTGTGAGATGGCATCATTAGTGATTAACTGAACAAATAACATGATCATGAACCTGCAATTACTTAAACAATAAATTAAACAAACAACAACAGTTACAAGTGTTTTGTCTTTTATGGCAACGTTATGTTTTAACACAAGTCACAACGTAGGCAACCAGCTTTATTTAAATGTTTGTGGCTAACCGGAAATAGTGCGGACAACGTTTGTACACCAATTAAGTTGGAGACAAGTAGCTTTACTCGATCGGAAATGGTGCATGTTGCATAATGTTATAATACCAGTAGGTGTTGTTTTATGTGTTCTTTTCATTGGCTCATCTTAAAAGTCTTTCACTAAAAGAACAGTATTATTATTACTAGTATCTTGATTTGCCGACCTCGCTAAAGTTTGATGTCGCTAATATGTCTCTGGTGGGTCATTCGCTAAAATTTAAGGTCGCTAATATTTCATGATTTACAGTATTAAAAGTAAAACTTTTCATTGTTCATATTAGTGCCCAAAATCTTGCAAAAACATTTATATTACAATTTCATCTTTTCATCAAACTAAAACACGAGGCTCCATAACTATTTTCAACATGGCAACCTCTGACCATGAAATAGGTGCCAAATTAAAAAAAAACCTATGTGAATGAAAGAATGTTTAATGACATCCCAGCAACAAAAAACCTACACAAAATCACATATTTACAGAAAAACACATTAATTTTAAAGTCTATAGATCTTGTCTGTTCCACCAAATATTTAACCAATCATTCACTGATGAAATGAGTTGGGATTTCTTTCACCATTTCTACATAGGTGACTTAATGCAGGGTATAATCTACCATACATTTTGGGGCCTGTGAAAGGCCCCATTCCCCTAATGTAAATTACCAATCCAATACCAAACTTTTCCCAATTACAAGTTACAACCCAACAGTTTCCCAATTAGGATTCCCAAAGTTGCTAAGTTAAAGAAGGAAACGGCTCTTTTTACGATATTGCTTTAATGGGTGGTGATGACTTTTTTCAACAACAGCCAATAGCAAAAACAGTTGTAAGTTTTAGGGCACGTATGAGGCACACGCGAGTCGCTACTCGCCTCTTACGAAGAGGCTAGGTATTAGTATTGATTATTTTTGAAAATTCCCTTCTTTTTTTTTTGAAATGTTATTGTTTCCCAATTAACCAAAAAGGGACCCTTAAAAATTTGTCTAGATTATACCCTGTAATGATTAAACATTCCATTCCTTTGCAATTATGAAGCTTGATATTTTATAAGTGTTTTAACCAGCCTCGGTGGTGTCGTGGTCATGGACATAATGCTAGTAGGTACAGGGTTCGCATCCCAGTATCGGCTCCCACCCAGAGCTAGTTTTACCAACTCAGTGGTAAGACCACTGCACCCTCTTCTCTCTCACTAACCACTAACAATTAACCCACTGTTAAGGACAGACAGTCCAGAGAGCTGAGGTGTGTGCCCAGGACAGCGTGCTTGAAGATTAATTGGATATAAGCATGAAAATAAGTTGAAATGAAATGAAATTAGTGTTATATAGCACAGATGCTTCGCTTTACTGGTGCACTTACCAGAACAAAGTGGCAATGCAGATTCCAACACCAATACAGTCAACAAAAATGACCCACAAAATAAACTTGATGAACCCGACAAAACTGAGCTTCAGGACAACAGCAAATCCAACAGATGACACTGAGAAAGAAGAAAAAAAACCTCCAATCAATTAAACAAGTCACTATTCAATAAAACATGAAGGGTCCACGGGAATAACCTGTGAGGTCGTATTTTTAGTAAGGTAAAAAAAAAAAAATATATATTAACAATTCTGCAATTGGGGAATATTTATGCCTAAGAGTAACAAAGCATAATTTACCGACTACTTATAATGGCCTATCACAATTATAGATTTTTCTTTTGGTGTGTCATTGTGATTTTGAAATACATGTCCATTATAATACTGACTATCTGTTTCGACATAGGTTATTTCTGTGTACACTACCCAAAATATATAAATTTAGTGAATGCATATCGAAACCAAATCAATGATATCAGTTACGTATTACGGTACTAAATCTCAAACTAGGATTTGTATTATGGCATGTAACAGTATTTTTTCAATGTAATTAAACAGACTAACAAAAAACTTTTACATTAAATAAAAGCCTCTCATTAGTAAAGGCAACAGAACACATAACTCTAAGTATAATGATATAATATAATGAAATTAAAATGTTAAAAAGGCTACACAAAATTATCACAATGTCAATGGAAGCAATATAATGAAATTAAAATGTTAAAAAGGCTACAAAAAATTATCACAATGTCAATGAAAGCAATATAATGAAATTAAAATGTTAAAAAGGCTACAAAAAATTATCACAATGTCAATGGAAGCATTTTTTTATTATTTGTAATAATATGGTAAAATATGTTTGTATCCAAGATATGGAAATTAATTCTGAGTACATATCATAAACTAAACATTGTGCAGTCTTCTTACCAAGCAGCCAAAAACTTAAAAGCACCAGAAAAGCAGGATCATCTCGTGCCCACTGGTCTTTGGTATCTGAAATGAAAAATAAGTAAACTGAAGCATGCATGTTTTAAAGAGACTATACTCAGCTTGTTGCCACTGTAACATGTTTCTAACACCAAAATTATATATCAAATACATTCTCGGGTTTAGAATATTTAAGTGTCTGTATATACAAAGTGTTTCTGACTGTCCAAACTGAATTTTACCTAAAAATTATTTTGTATTAATGAAAAAATATATCAGGCCATCGGATTTCACGGTAACAATCGTTACCGGTAGCGTGTCGGCAAAACCACGGAACCGAATTCTCGTTTCCCATGATTATTATGTCGATTAAAATAATTATATAATAAATGTTTCTCATATAAAACTACTGGAGATAGTTTTCAACATAATCACGAAACCCAATGCGGATTTTAGTGTTCGCTATACTTCACAGTGTTCGAGTAAACCCGAATCGGAGTTCGACAACGTGCTCAAACCAAACCCGACTAAAAATTGTAACAATGAAATCATGGCTCCAAAGAATAATTGATCCATATGTAAATTGCATATTTGATAAAAATAATTAACCTTTTATTACTGTTGATGAAGTCGACAAATTTATTGCCGATGTCACGCACACATTTGAGTACTGAAGGTGACAATTGAATAAGCTCCACTATTTCCTGTCTTTTATGTAGCTGCCACAGTGTCAGTACAGCATGCGTATGTAATGTGGAGGGGAAGGGGTGTGACTGTGTCGAAAATATTGAGTTTTAAAACGTGTCTCTTTCCACGGGTAGCTTTGGCGGACTCAACTTTTTCAGCCCAGAACTGGCCATTCAGCACTCGCCGTGAGTCGGTGTATATCGGTGATGGTGCGAATGGCCAGTTGGGGACATAGTGATTTTCAGAACTACTGGGCATCATTAAACTTATTAACATATATACTAATCGACAGTGATGAATCTCTACATTTAGCTTATTCAAGGACAGACACAAAGCCTCAGAACAGTCAGTTGGCTGGATTGGAACTTTTATTTGATGTCAAATAAATAAAAAATTGACTGGATTGGAACCTTTATTTGTTGTCATTTAAAATAATAAGTCAGTTGACAAGATTCGAACATATTACCAACCTGCATAACATTTTGACAATCCATTACATTATGGTATAAGAAATGGGTTCCCATAACTTGTTTTCATGGAACCTAAAAACAGGTTCTGATGGGTTCCCATGATCTCAGGACACGGAACCCAAAAAGTGTTTCCCATGAAATATGAAATCCTATGGCTTGATATATATATATATATAATAGGAAATAAAATGAAGATTGAGCAATTACACGGACCATACAAACATTAGTATGATCAGAAACACATTTAATATATTTCTACAATGACATTTTAATCATGAAAATGCAGTTAATATGTAATTCAGTCATTTAAAATGCTGTGTTACTGGGAAATGCATTAACAATGGCAGCAAACTAAGAAGTCTCTTTGAAAATTATGAAAGAGAAATATATACACACACAACCCTCACCACAAAAAAAACACCCATAAATTTCTTGAAGTAAAAGGTCAAATGAATTCAAGCTGAATATGGCAGATATATTTGTGGATCTACATGGCATAAACAAAATGATGAACATTTGTATTAATTAAAAGCCAGTATATGGAACAAAAAACTAATTCATACTTACGTTTTCTATACTGAAAATTTCTGTATCTGCAAAAGTAAAATGAAAATAAGCAAAGTCGAGGCGATAAACATTGTGCCCGAATAATTAAACCCAAATTAACTACAAACATGCTGAATTGAAGATACTTCACCTCAAAACCATTGAAATGTTAAGTTTAATTACATTTAAATAACTTGAAATGCATTTCTGAATATTGACAACTTCACAGCAGCTGTTAATAATAGTACTGAACTAAAACAACGTCTCTACATTAAGACAAAAGTCCCCAATGTGCTTAAATTAGTGAGATCTAAAGCCCTGGATTTAAAAGCATTTAAATGTCTTAAAAGAAAACGTCATCCATATATATCCTGCATACAATTTACTGCACTGAATAAGAAATTACATTTATTGACACCTTTTGAACACTTTCAAAAACAAATGTTATTTCACATATATATATGGGTCATTCCATGGTAATGATTTAAACCAGGATGTGACATTCTGACTCTTATGATCTCCTTGACTAAAAATTATATTAAAATAAAAATGCAGTTTTATCATTTATAGACTCATTACATATAGTAGTATAAGCATGTCAGATCTAGGGGGTTTTGGAAAAAAGAAGAGGAATATTCAAGAGAGTGACTTTAGCTACTCTTAAAATGTATAATTAGATATAAAGCCAAACATCTACTTACACTTTCTGTGGTGAAACAAAAAGATATATCATTTGCCAGAAGGCATATTCAAAGTCCATTTGTTTGAATTTTAACAGTCTTCGGAAATATTTCTGTCTTTTGGCAGTCGCAGTTAATCTGGCATCTGACTGATGGGCTCTGCTGGTGACACCATTACCATAGTTACCAGGAATGGGTGACAGTGGAGGTGATCCTGTGGGGGATACTGGAGGGGAGGTCTTGGTGTAGCTTGACATAGTGGTGATCAGTCGGAGATAATCTGTAAGTGTACGTGTTAAAAACAAAAATAAATAAAATAAAAAATAAATCAATATATGAATATATAATTATATTTATTTATTTATTACAGGGTAATATTTGGCACCGTATGCAGATTTCTTCTACAGCCACTGACTGGATGGCTTAAAAATGAAGTTTGGATGGTTGTTGACCACAGCCGAAACTTCATATCCAATAGCTGATAATTAATAAATCAATGTGTTCTAGTGGTGTCATTAACAAAACAAACCAAAAAACATCTGCCAATTTGGTAAGCATTTTTTTTGTATGACTATAACCATAAGTCTGCAACTAAAGACATCAAACTTCCATTTTGATGAGCTATATGTGTATAAATGCTAAAAAGACACCATTATCTGACAGACAGTCAGACGATTTTTGATAAAAATGTGAGGTTTCTTCTTATATTGTATCAGATGCCAAATAACTGTAAATAAAATGTGTTGAGTATGTCGTTAAATCAAATGTTTCTTTCTCACATGTATGTAAGTTTAAAGTCACACCATATTTTTCCTACTAATTCACAACCAAACATCAATGAAATAAAAAATGTTATAACAAATTATGGCTCATTTATTAACCATGCTTTACCAAGGTTTCAAAGAACTGTAATTTGACAGAAAACAACACTTAACACAAAACATTCTGCAGCAAGTGGTACTGTTTATCAGCTGACTTATGTTGTCTGCTGTCTAAAACAGACACTTGCAAAAACATTATGGTCTTTATTTACAAAGTGGCCAACATGATCACAAAGAATCATAGTCATAATGCCCCCAGAACTAAAACAACCCTAACAATAATTGGTCAATACAGCCCTAAAAAGTCAAAACCCCACCTCCATGCCCAAACCCCCCAAAATAGAAGGAATGCTAACAAATACATTTACAATTAAAACAAATTATTATTATAAACCTACATATAACTGTAGTAGAGACTACTAGTATTTTACTGATCAATATTAAAGGAAGATTAACTGACAGAGATGATAAATATGGCTTGTGGTGAACTCGTATGGAAAATGTACTCGTATGGAGGAAAATGCAGTGAACTTGTATGGAAATTAAAAGTGAAGTTGTATGGAAGACTTACTCTTATTCAGGCAAAAATTGTCTGGTCATTTGGGCAAGGATGCTCTTTACGTCACATGTCATTCTGGCGAAATGTGCTTATGCACGAAACAAATATATAACATGACACGAATATAGGTGACCCTGGGCGACACGAAAATAGGTGACTGCCGTTGATGCGCAAACTGTGGTTGACACACAAATAGTTGACTGATGGTGACATAAATAAGATGCATGTATACAAAACAAGTGTCAAAATACACATTTAAGAGAAATATGCAAGTATATCTGCATATCCATACATCCCCATATGAGTTCACCGTTATTTTTTCCATACGAGTTTGTTTTCCATCCATCGAGTTCACCGCACCCTATAAATATATATATATTTTTTATCTAAATGCTTTTCCCACATCTATAAGGCATGTCCTGGGTCCAGTCTCTGGCATCTCAAACTCAGGGCCAACAAGGCCAACATGTCTTTACAATGAGCTGTTGTGTGTAACTGTTCATATTTTTATTATCATTATTATATATTTGGTAAGTTAGTGCAATAAAATATTGTGATATAGTTTCTGTTATTTATAAAACGATGTGTAAACTGTAATAAATTGTTACCAGTGATATTGTTGTTTTGACTGTTTTTATACATATTTTTGGACTGCCTGTGATATAGGCTATTAGAATTTGTTTTTAATTATCATATTTGATCTGCAAAAGGTATGTTATAGTTTTATGCCTCTACAGTAGTGAATAGTATTCATAATCCATTGTAAATAATGATGAGTGTATAAATGGATTTAATTATGAATTAATCCATTAAAAATAAAAATAAAAATTTACTAACTACTTATTAGCATGAACGTAATGTAATGCCTATCAGTATTGACAAGACTTAGTATTAGCGATACGCCGATAGGCGTTGGTAAAACACAAATTGGACCAGAATGCTTGACAAATAGATTTTTTCCTTCATAATGTTTTAAACAAAGTGTTTGTCAGCTATGCATAGTTAAGAAACATAAATTTTCATGTAGTGGCACAGTACGATACTTTTTGCAAACGTATGTGTCCAAACGCAGTCAGAAGAAAGATTTCGACCTGTATCGTCCGTGGCCCTGTTTCGGTGAGGGCCCTATTTCGGTGGGTTCTTCGTTTGTGCTCAACAGCATGTACATTTGAAGATTTCTGACGTCGTTGACTTTTGCATGGGGAAAGTAAACAAAATGTTAAAATGAGCAGAGAAAGCAATATCAAACTTTACCCTGTCATAAAAACGGTACGTTTCTTAATACCTTTTTTCTATGAGTTTCGAAGACTGCTATTTGAAAGAAAATGTATTTTTAAAACATTTTTGTTTTCTTTTCTCAGCTGTACTTCTATTTTGTCATTGAAGTCACATGACTGTCACGGCGTCTGCTGGCAAAACTCTCTTTACAGATACTTGCCAAAAATATGTGGTCCTTATATGGTTTAACATAATCATACTTTTGGATATCTCTTTGTATATTTATTAAAATTCAGAATGCAGTTTATATTTTTTAACCAAAGAAT
>JAECMU010143473.1:0-10555 GCA_016106625.1 Dracogyra subfuscus | reverse complement strand
TTCAAATATTGGATAAAGCTGCAAAATTCTAATAACTGTATTCTAAGAGATTTGTATGTGGCAATGCAGATGTATGAAGATAACTGGTTAGTGAATATAAAACGGGAACTAAATGTACTTGGTTTAAATAATATTTGGGATTTAACACAGGTTAATAACACTACTTATAATATAATTAAGCAAAGGATATGCGACGTATTTAAGCAGCATTGTTACAGTAGAGTAATAACTACATCAAAGGGTAAACTCTATCAATATCAAGCAGTACTTAAAGGAAATAGCAAAGATAAGAATATCTGCTCATAAACTAAATATAGAATCCGGCCGGTATAGAGGTATTGACAGACAAGAAAGAATATGTACACTTTGCAATAGAAATGAGATAGAAGATGAGTACCATTTTCTTATTCATTGTCCAATATATAATGATTTAAGAAAAAAGTTCATAAAAGTATACGTTTACAGACACCCTAGTGTTTTCAAATTTATCCAATTATTAACCACAGAAAACAAGAAAGAACTACATCGTCTTGGGAAATATTTAATAGCAGCAAATAAAATTAGAGATCAACTTTTATAATATATTTAATGTGTACATGTCAGTTTGACTTTCCCTGTATATCTGTTTATTTATTTGTCTATTTGTAGTAAATACACGTGTTTTAGTTGCATAGTACAATACATGCATATTTAATATTTTCTTTATGCTGACTGTATCTTAATATATATTTTTTATGTATGTCTATATTGTTTATATAAATAGTGCTAAAGCACTCCCCACCATTATCTTCTATTGTTAATATATATATATTTTAAATTGCATTAATATACTTATAAGTTGTGAAACTTTAAGTAATAAAGAACTTGAACTTGAACTTGTGACGCGTAAGTCAGATACACGTGCAAAGGATTTTAACTATTTTTAGTACAAAAAGATGTTAAAATGTGCTTAAAACCTAGTTTTTGAGGATGTGTAACAAATAGAATAATACAATCATGTCCATTAGATACCATTTATCTCACAACTCGTTTAAAAACGTATCAAATTTGCTTTCAGTGGTTAGATACATTTTAAAACAACTCATGTATTATTCTCTATATACGACATACTAACACCACAGTATCACACACTTTAACATGTACAACTATAAATGCTAATAAAAAAGTAGTTATCTGGATAACAGCCGTTTCTTTTTGATCGACCGTTCAGAACTGCGCCAATTTTCTCAAACCAAAATGCGCACCTTTTACTCTTTAGCATGTTAACTGCTCTATTCAAAATTCCATAGCACCAGCACCATCCACCTTCGCCTGCGTCCGATCGTGATCGGACTGCTGGTGCTTCCTTGCGCCTGTCAGTGCAGGCGGTCCGTCCTTTCCCCTCTCAACCTTTCTGTCCTGGCCATCCATGATAGGCGTGCACTACAACACCTTATTCTGAATGTGCACGTTAAACCCTATGACATGACAGCCGAATACATTCTCACCGAATCGGGAGAGACGTAGTCCAGTGGTAAAGCGTTTTCTTCATGCACGGTTTGTTTGGGATCGAACTCCGTCAGTTTACCCATTGAGCTATTTTTTGCTCCAGCCAGTGCACTTGTCTAGATGATGGTGCATATAAAATATCCCTTGCCGCTAATGAAAACCAGTAGCTCATGAAGTGGCGACAGCAGGTTTCTTCCCTTAGTATATCTGTGGTCTGTAACAATATAACCATATAATCGTAAATATAATGTGCTGAGTGTGTCATTAAATAAACAAAAAATGTTCTTCCTCCTCACTAAAGCATGCATGACTAACAGTGCAACTCCATATTTCGACTGTGTTCTAATATAATTATATTAATTCATATCAAGTTAGTTGGTGCTTATATCTGATTAAGGTTCAGGCACCCTGCCCTGGATACACATCTTTGAGAGGACAGTGGTCAGTTGCTAGTGGCTAGTGAGAGAGAAGTTGGTGCAGTGGCCTTAAACAATCTGGGAAGGAGTCAGTACCAGGATGCGAACCCAGTACCTAGCAGCCTTAATTAGAGGAGTCGTAACAGTATTAATAGAGATGGTGTCAAGGGATTGTTTATGTTCGTCATCCCACAGATAGAATAGCACATACAACGACTTTTGATATACCAGTCATGGTGCTCTGGCTGGAACAAGACATAGTCCAGTGGGCCAAACGACGGGGTTCGATCCCACACTGATCGCGCATCAATCGACTGCTTTACAACTGTTCTACATTCCATTCCCGATTGTACATTAATACACTGACAATGTGTCATTACTCGTTCTCTGTTACATGTTGCAATGCTCAACAACTGGTGTAACAAAGGCCGCGGTATGTACTATCCTGTATGTGCATATAAAATATCCCTTGCTGCTAATCGAAAAGAGTAGCCCATGAAGTGGTGACAACTGGTTTCTTCTCTCAATATCTGTGTGGTCCTTAACCATATGTTCGACGCTATATAACTGTAAATAAAATGTGTTGAGTGCATCGTTAAATAAAATATTTCCTTCCTATTAGATGATACATAAAACATTAACAGCATTTTCTTATTATGTTTTCTTCTTTTGTTTCAGAAGCCTGCTGGCCATTTTTCTTCACTTGTCCAAAAGGAAGTTGTATAAACAAGATGTGTCCATTACGGAAATGACAGCCATGCCTACAGTGATTGTGACGTCAAGGATACATAAATACCAGAGAAACGAGCTGCCGTCAGTCTGACCGAACACAAATATCATCATCATCATTTTAAATTAGTGTCCTCCTCATGAGAAGTGGGATATATCTCATTTGGATGAGTGCTCGCCTGAGATGCCTGCGTCGCAGGATCGAACCACGTCAGTAGACTGTGCTTTATTATCTCGTTCCAACCAATGCACCACAACTGATCAGAGGCCGTGGTATGTGCTTTCCCACTATGAGAAAGTGCATATAAAAGATCCCTCGCCGCATTAGGAAAAATGTAGTGGTTTCCACTGATGACATCCTATAGACGATTATTAATTAATAAATGTGCTTTAGTAGTGTCGTTAAACAAAACAAACCTCTTTGTTTTTTTTTGTTTTTTTTGTTTTTTCGCCAGCCTAGTTCGCAAATTGTGTCCGAATATTCAGCGGTTAAAGACTTTGCACGTACTCATTAACCAAATTCATCCAATAGATATTCAATGGGACTGCGGTCTGATGATACTGCTGGCCACGTCCTCATGTTTCTACTGTCAAAGATAAATAACCTAGTAGATAGCCCGAATACTCTGCCGTGCGACAGCTATACGGAAATGTTGGTGGTTATGATCACTATCTCAACCAGATATAGTTCTATATCTATCTATTTAACCAGAGTATTCGGGCTATCTACATTGCAATGAGTTTTGAAAATAGCAATTACTAAAAGTGAATGGAATACATTTAAAAAAAATAAACAAAAGTTACACGCCAAAAATAGAAAGGATTGACTGCTCGGTCGAATATTTATATAACTTTGAGCATTTTAGAAGGACAGCCCAAAAATAAATAAGAGAACGAAGAGAGGGTCGGACTATTTAATAATATTTTAAAGAAAAGAAGTAATTTCGACATACAATTTTGAACCGAGGTATAAAAGTTTACACATCAACATTTTTGTTATGTCTATTATTTTTCGTGCTTATATCCAATTAAGGTTCAAGCACGCTGTCACAGACACACACCTCAGCTATCTGGGCTGGCTGTCACGGGCCATGTTCCCGAAGCTGTCGGTTGTTATTGCCTAGCGACTTCATAAATGTACAATAATGACACCATAACGATACGTTGAGCGACAGTTAGTCGAACGTGCAGTTACAGTATCATTATACTGTCGTTGGAAGCATATCGTAACATGTGTCGTTTGGTACATAGAAATAAATGTTTTATTTAACAAGGTTCTCAACACATTTTATTTAGGGTTATATGGCGTCAGACATATGGCTAAGGACCACACAGATACTGAGAGGAAACCCGTTCTCGCCATTTCATAGCCTACTCTTTTTCGATTAGCAGCAAGGAATCTTTTTATATGCACCATCCCACAGGTAGTACATACCATGGTCTTTGATATACCAGTCTTGGTGCATTGGCTGGAACTAGAAATAACCCAATGAGCCCACTGACGAGGATCGATCCCACACCGACCGCACATCGAACGAGCTACGTCCCGCCCCTAGGTGCGGAATAGATACCATCTAATAAATCTTAGAAATACATTTTATATGGCCTATATTATAATATATTCAGTTTTTATCGTACTTCAGGTCCGCTTTTAGTGGCTAGATTAAACATGATAAAAATCATACTGCATGCTATATTATTTAAATGTACATGTTTACAGAACATATCATATATATTCAAAAGTAGACAGGGGTTGAGGCCGTATTATTGTCATGCCTCCGGTAGAAGAGAAAGTCATATCATTGCTTGATGAGACCGCGATAGAAGGTATATCTACTGGAAGTGATATGTTAACGTCGAAGCCAGTATCTGCATTTTTAACACCTACAAAACAAGCAGTTTAAAGAAATCTTCTTTTGTGTTTCTCATTTTATTTGCTCCTTCTGCAATTTGGTGACAACAGACTTTGAAACTGCCTGTATGCACCTAGACACGGAGTACCGGCTAATACCATGTACGTCACCTGTTACTGCCTGAAAACATCCTGTAGCATAATAACGTAGGACTGCTACAATTTGTATAAACACCGATAATGCACCACTTCTGCGCGTCTGTCTCTCGAGATTCACTTACAATGTATTGCATAGATACAATATTCCTCTCCTATCCATGCTGTATCTGTCTTGTAATTCAATGTCATCCATGTAATCAAGACGACCATTTCTATCCCTGAAGACTCTTGACACCGTCTGTCTTCTTCTGAAAGGACCATTCCGTAGCATTACAACCATCGCAGTTGTCAATTTGCAGGATGTCAAATGTTGACACCGAATCGAATCATACAATTAAAACAATATTCCGTGTTTTTCATGCTCACGTACGACAAACATTTTACTTTACGACACACTAACAACAGGGTAGGAGCTATTGTTAAAATAACGATATCGCTAGTACATGACACCCAGAACGACACTTTCTGGCACATCAACTGTTGCTCCACGACGCCTTAACGATGTCGTTATGTTCAACGATAGCTTCGGGAACATGGCCCCTGGACAGCAGGTTAGTTGTTAAAGGTTAGTGTGAGATGAGAGGGTGTAGTGGCCTTACACCTACCTATTGAGTCGTTAAAACTCGCTCTAGGTGGGAGCCGGTACCGGGCTGTGAACCCAGTACCTACCATCCTTATGGCCGATGGCTTAACCACGACACCACCGAGGCCGATTAACACTACCAGTGTTCATCCGCAATAGGTACTCTGCGTGGTGCGTTAAACAGTTCACAGATCGCCTGTATTACTACGACATACATTTAAAATAGATCAGACAGGTGTGAATTATGGCTTTGATTTAATGAAAAATGACACCCAAAAAAAATGTTAAGGAAGAAAATGTTATATTTACGGTAATATGGTGTTGGGAAAAATATTAAGGAAAGAAAAAAAGAATGAACTGTTTTATTTTATGACGTACTCAACACATTTTATTCATGGCCATATGGCGCCAGACATGGTTAAGGACTACGCATATTTTGAGAGGAAACCCGCTGTCGCCATTTCATGGGGTATTCTTTCCAATTATCAGCAAGGGGTCTTTTATTTGCACTTCCCACAGGCAGGATAGCACAAACCATGGTCTTTGTTAAACCAGTTACAGATCACTGGTCGGTAGAAGTGGCTTACGCCTACCCATCAACCTCAGTGGCACAGTGGTTACACCATTGGACTACCCTGGGTGAGTGTTCCACAAGGCAGAATGGGTAGGTGTAAACCACTTGCACCGACCAGTGATCCATAGCTGGTTCAACAAAGGCCATGGTTTGTGCTATCCTGCCTGTGGGAAGCGAAATTAAAAGATCCCTATTGTAAAATAGTAGCCTATTGTAAAAGAGTAGCCTATGTGGTGACAGCGGGGTTCCTCTAAAACAAAAGTGTGAACATGACCATATGTATGACGTCTAATAGCTGATGATAGATAAAAAAAATCAATATGCTCTAGTGGCGTCGTTAAATAAAACAAACTTTACTTTGACTTTTTAAGAAAAACAGACTTCGTAAAATTCGGCACTTTATGTATAACAAAATTATGAAATTGTTCAGTTTTTGAATTTCTCTAAAACAAACACTAATTAAAATGAATTCCTACATAAAAGAAACTTTATCGTTAACCCTGTGGATTTTCATCATAAAGCATATGAAAAGAATGAAACAATTTAATTCATTAAACTCTTTTAATTAAAATGTTTTGCGTTTTCATAACCATTAAATTTTCTATTTAGTTCCATTTCACCAAAACTGTAAGTCCTAGATCGATCAAAGTTGTTTAATGGTTGTTGCTATGGGAGAACTACTGCACCCTCAATGCATGGTTTTGTTGGGGTGTTTTTCCCGGTCTTTTTTTTTTTTTTTTTTTTTTTCTACATAAACATATGGATGCAACTATTAGTGACTCGGAATAGTTTTAAAGGGACATACCCTAGTTTTTAAACGCCAAGGTATATTTTTTGTTTACTATTAGACCCGTTTTTGATAACTGAAATCATGCTTTACTAAGGTTTTATTGTTCAGATATTTATTTTCGTACATTCGAAGTATTTTTGGTCATCCAAGTTTTTTTAATACCACAAAATGCATTTGTTATATTTAAAAAAAAATGTAGATACATAGGTGAAAATATACGATTAATTTATGATATAATGCACTATACTGAGGCACATAAAATACCTGGAATACTGGTATTAATTGATTTTGAAAAACCATTTGATTCAGTCTCCTGTGGTTTTATTGAACAAGTGCTAGACATTTTTAACTT
Source organism: Dracogyra subfuscus (assembly GCA_016106625.1). NCBI lineage: Eukaryota > Metazoa > Mollusca > Gastropoda > Neomphalida > Peltospiridae > Dracogyra > Dracogyra subfuscus. The sequence continues at coordinate 3,612 of JAECMU010143473.1, read as the reverse complement.
CAAAAATTCAATTAAAACATGGATTAAGACCCTTTATAATAATGCAGAATCTCGAATACTACAAAATGGATTCCTGTCAGAGAGTTTTAAATTGGAAAGGGGATGTCGACAAGGTGATCCTCTCTCCCCCTATATTTTTATAATCTGTGCTGAAATCATAGCAGTATTAATTAGAAAGTCTACCGACATTAAAGGCATAAATATAAAGGGGGAAGAATATATTTTATCTCAATATGCAGATGACACCACCTTTATTTTAGATGGATATATATGCAGATGTCTCAGGTTTAAAAATTAACTACTCAAAATCACAAATTATTTGGATTGGTAATAAAAGGTTTTCAAAAGAGGTTTTCCATCCATCAAAGTGGAAGCTGGCTTGGGGTACTGATCATTTTACTTTATTAAGGGTAACATTTTCGATAAATATGAAGAAAAAAACAATTGTTCAAAATTATGAATAAACAAAATCTTAGAAATAAAAAAACTTGTTCAATCAGTGGTTAACCCGGAAATTGACAGTTTTAGGCAGAATTACTGTAGTGAAAACTCTAGTCATCCCCAGATTAACCCATCTACTAATTTCATTACCCAACCCACCAGAAAAACTATTAAAACAAATAAACAATATGTTTTTTAAGTTTATATGGCAAAACAAACCAGATAGGATTAAACAAACAGTTCTAGTACAAAATATCAAAACGGGGGTATTAAAATGGTATATATTAAGAAAAATTCAAAATCATTAAAACTGACCTGGATAAAAAGACTTCTCATAACGAATTCAAAATGGGCAACTCTCTATTATTCAACCAGTGGTCTAACAAACAATCATTTGGTAATATATGGGGACCACGTTATTCAGTTAAAAGTAAGACAAATTAGAAATCTATTTTGGAAAGACGTACTAAATAGTTGGCTCTTACTGTGACAGAAACAAACAGAAGACATTTTAAGCTCAAACACTTGGTATAATAATAATATTTTAATTGATAGAAAACCCGCAATATATACCAAATACGTCGAGAAAGGTATTCTATTTATACAAGACTTACTTAATAATCAAGGACAGTTCATGACTTATGACACCTTTAGTTTGAAATTTAATATAAGTTTTTTTTTGTTTTGGAATTTGCTTCATTAATTAACGCTATAAAAGTTTTTATCCATGAAAAAAACAAGTTTAAAGACTCAAACATTTGATGTTCCAAGACATCCCATTTTGCCAAGTAAAATTAAACTTCTTTTGAAAGAAATCTTTATGTAAACAATTCTTATAAAATATGTATTTTTCTAATAGAAGTTTATCTTTAATATTATTTTTATTCCAATGTTGTAGTGCACGATTGCCCTGGGTGCAAGAGCCAACCTCGGCCAGCTCCTCCATCCAGGAAAGGTGTGGGGGAAGAGAGGAGGAACCGTCTGCACTGGCAGGTGCAAGGTAGCACCAGCAACCCGACCAAGGTCGGTAGCAGGGGGTGCTTCCACTTCATATTAGTTTGTCCATTTTATAGTACTCTGAGAGGCAGATATATTCAACCATCTTATTATACCTGACCATTTTCATTTAAACTAATACAATTACTGTTCTTCACAACTGGCCTTGGAGGTGCAGTGATTAAGCCATGGGTCTAAAGGCTGATAGATATAGGGTTCGCAGCTTGGTACCAGCTCTAATCCAGAGCGAGTTCTTAAGAGTTCAGTGGGTAGGTGTAAACCAACTACACCCTCTTCTTTCTCACTAACCACTAACAGACTAACAACTTACCTATTGTTCTGGTCAGACAGCCCATATAGGTGAAGTGTGTGCCCAGGACAGCGTGCTTGAAACTTAAATGGATATAAGCACGAAAATAAGTGGAACTGAAATGAAATGTCATTCACAATGTAAAGTATTTACCTATTAGCAGCAAGCACTCAATAGAAAAAATAATTATATAGATCTACGAATCACTCTCCACAATGTACTGCAATGTATTATTATGTGATGAATATAGCTATAACTATGTCGTGAATTAAGGTTATTGTATTATGTGTATCCATATTTATGCTATAAACTATGTATAATATATTATGTGTATGTATAAATAATGATAAACTATGTATAATGTATTATATGTATGCATAATTATGTGATATATATTTGTTATGAATAATGCATATGGGTGTGCCTATGAACTGTATATTTACGGCGAATAAATTATTATTATACCAACACTACTACATACTCCCTGTCTAGAATTCTAATTGTGACATACGTAGGACTGATCATTCATTGTGTTTGTAATGTGACTTCGCCCTTCAATAAGAAGTTTGTGTTGTTTAACAACACCACTAGAGCACATCAGCTATCGGATGTCAAACATATGGTCATTTCGGCACAGTCATAAAGCGGAAACCCGCTACATGTTTCCACTAGTAGCTAGGATATTTTATATGCACCATCCCACAGAAGGAATAGCACATACCACGGCCTTTGATATACCAGTCGTTGTGCACTGGCTGGAACGAGAAATAACCCAACTGGACCACCGACGGGGATAGATACCAAACCGACTGTGCATCAAGTGAGCGCTTTACTACTGACCAATACCAAATTGTTTAACGTGCACATTCATTGCAAGCTGTTCCAACGCACGCCTGTCCTGGGCACATGTGCTGGCCTAGGCCGGTGTAACGTGGTATCTTGACTCACGTAGAATACGGACTCGCCGGTCACTTTTCTATGTAGAATAATGACTCCCCGGTTGAAATCACATTAAGAAGACTTTCTATGATTTCAAGAGAAGTCATTATTCTATGGGGCTCAGTTTTTGACGTGTGAGGGTTGTAGTACTACGGGTTTTCTCCTGTAAAAATTTACTCTTTTTGTCGTAGAAATGTGACCGGGGATTCGACATTCTACGGGAGTCAAAATACCACGTTACACCAGCTCCTTTGTTCAGAAAAGGAAAGGTTTGGGCTGGGTAGGAAGATGGATCGCCTGCACTGGCAGGTGCAAGGGAGCACCAGCAGTCCCATCGTAGGAGGTAACAGGTGGAGCAGGGCTCGAAACAGCCTGTGGCCAGGTCGCCAAATGTGACCAAAGTCCCGTTTGGGCAACTTAAATATTGAAATATAACGGTGTCAGTCGCTCAAATAATGTTATTTGGGCGACTAAGATATTTTCTTTTTAATATATGAGCCACTATTAATAATTGTATGACATTTTGGTTGACAAAACTGAACGTATATCGACATACCGTAATTTGCCAGCATTAATTTATAATAAATTATAAACAGTGATATTGTAGACCGAATGCAGTTAGGTGTTTTTTTTAAATATAAAACAAAGACATTCGGATCCAGATCATAACCATTCGGGAAATCTTGGGTACAACATTCCCGAATGCTATCTTAGTTTTTGTCATCTGCTTCATGTTGTTTTGAGTTTTTGTTTTTTTTAAACCTTCTTTTAATTGGGGGTTTTGATTGGCCAGTTAATTTGGTGCCTATTGAATTGACTAAAGATATGATTACAAATAAAATTACACACATGATGTAATCCCTCAGATGAAATTTTCTTAAACACACATCAAGAAGCAAAAGGAAAAAACAATCATACCAAAGCTT
>JAECMU010143465.1:0-20550 GCA_016106625.1 Dracogyra subfuscus | reverse complement strand
TCTGTTGGTTTTTAAAGCAATAATAGTTGTTTAATTTCTGTTTACCAACTGCATTTTATTGATTATGGAATATTATAACCATTAAATTGGTTTTTGGGTAGTTTGGCGAAAGTTAAAGTTTGTTTTGTTTAATGGCACCACTAGAGCACATTGATTTATTAATCATCGGCTTTTGGATGTCAAACATTTGGTAATTTTGACATAATATTAGAGAGGAACCCCACTACATTTTCCGTTAGTAGCAAGGGATCTTTTATATGCACCATCCCACAGACAGGATAAAACACACCACAACATTTGATGTACCAGTGATGGTGCACTGACTGGAATGAGAAATAGTCCAATGAGCCCACTGGGCTACATCCTGCCCCGTTTGGTCCAGTCCATAGCTATAGAATGGAAATTCAGTTGGTCAGAGGTCGGGTTAAGAGTTCACGAAGAGTAAAAATTATCATCTTTAAAGTTTTCTTAACTTTTCACAACATTTACACAACATTTACATGTATTATTTCAGAGAGATTTATGGAAAAATACATACTATACTTTTCATGTAATATACTCTTCAAAAAAGGAAACTCGTAGTTATTTTGTTTATTTTTTTAATTAAAATTTTTTATTTATCTTCAACACAAAAAAGAAAAACATTAGCTATATGCTATTTATGCCTAATACTATGGAGGACACCTTGGTGGTCAGTAAAACGTAGTATCTGATGTTAACCAATTGAAATGCTGATAAGAAAGGCCCATGGTATTTTAAAGGATCAAAATTCCTACATGCAAATAATATTGTCTCAACTTGGATGGGTTGACGATATTGTGCTGTTTTTGTGTATGCTATACACTGCTGTGAAGTCATGCCCAGATTAACAAATGCTTAACATAATAATGCAATAGACCGAATGGAGGCCGGGGAATCTTAGTCTGCCATTGCTCATGTACAGAATGTGACACAGAGCACCATATCGAAACTTTGTGACAGATACCAGCAAACTGGAACATCATGTGATCGCCCCAGATCTGGTAGACCATGTGTGACTGGTGGCACAATACAGGTACGTACGGTTGTGACATTTACGACATAGGTTCTTAACAGCTTCATTGACAACAAACACCATATCTGGACTGCATAGGGTTTTCGACCAAATTTAGAAAAATCATCTATGGGAAGCTGGTATTAGACCAAGAAGACCTGCTAAAAGAATAATACTAACACAGGAACATCATCGACAATGGCTTCTTTGGTGCTGACAATGCAGGTTAATTATAGCGTGTACAAGTTTGGAGAAGAGTTGCCTTTGTGCTTCTTCAAGCCGATAAAAGAGTGAGGGTATACAGGTGACATAATGAATGTAATGCAGATTCGGTGGTGGGAGCATCGTGATGTGGACAACAAATTGTCATACCACCAGGACAAACATAGTGCATATTCCAGGCAACTTATATGTGAACAAATATTGCAACATCCACACACAGCACAGGTTGGTACGGTATTCTTCAACCAAAACAATGTGGTAGTGCTGCCCTGGCCTTCCAGATCACCGGATCTGAACCCAATTGAACATTTGTGGAACAAACTGTATCGATGTGTGAGACGACGTCAGCCTTAAGCACAAAGATTACAACAACTTGTCCAGATATTAATTTGTTCCATGGGCAGCAGGTGCCAGACAATTATCAGTGCCAATGGAGGTCACACACACTATTGACTAAATATGACTGTGACATTTTATTGATGTCATTCTTTGGTTGGTATACACTCATCAAAGTCCAACTCTGCTAAAAGTCTTGAAAACTCTGTACTTCTATTTATATACTGCAATAAAATGCCTGACTATGTGTGTCTTTTTTTTGACGAGTATATATAATTTAAATCATTATTTAATTTAATGCATATTGTTACATTAATTATTAAATAACAATTATTTTTCCTCTGTTTTATTATACATTTTATTGGTCATAAATCATGTAAATATAATGATAAAGTAATTTCAATTAAAATGCTGTACCCTATGACATTGAGTCTTAAATACCTTATGTTTAGAAATTGTCTATAGGTTTTACACTTCCATGCTGACCTTATGATTTACGTGCTGCATAAAATTAAGTTGGGCCTTGTTATCTGTAAATCATGTGACTGGTTTTTCTTTTTCTCCAATTGCAATATTCAAGGTGTGATCCTGACCCTAATCCTCCCTGTTACAACAGCTACATCATCAAGTCGACCTTGGATTATTTAACTCAGAGTTTTTCAGGAAATTCCAAGTCTCTGGTGTCCGTCTTGGCTAAAACACAGGTGGGATTTGCTTTAATGTTCTTACAGGAACATTTCTAAAAAAAAAACATTGTTCATTTTGGTCTGATTTGTCTTTAGGAGTTTTTTTTCTTTTTTTTCTGAGAAAACCAAGGAAGCCCTGTGCCGACTTGAGTCAGATACATCTATTAATATTATGTTCCATTAATTACTATAATAAAAACGTGCATTGAATCCTACAATGCACTGGATCCTTTCGGGGTTTTTATTGTAGTTTTCTTGTACCAAATCTGTCAACAGGCATGACAATTTGTATTTTACTTGTGACTCTAGCAGCATTTTCAGCTTTTATCTTCATTGTTACCATTCACCATTTCTTGCAGGATTCCATTCAGAAAGTACTGCTGGAGCTCTCTATCCACCTGTCTCACGAACATCGTGTGCATGAGAAGCGTCGCATTCTGCACATGTATCATCTGTTTGTGGGGATGCTGCTCCATGAGTTTGACAGTCAGCTTGGAGGAAGCTGGGCCTTCGTCTTCCGCGATATTGTCTTCCGACTTATTCACATACTTAGAGATGTCAACAAATCTCCAAGGTATCATTTTTCAGTGTTGTAATCCAGGTTTAAGATGGAAGAAATTATGTTATATATTGTTAAAGATTATACAGTATGTTTTAAAATTTTTAAACTAAATTAATTTTGTCTTGGGTAAACAAATGCAGTGAAATAAAAACACTTTTAGCTATAGTCCGTCCCATCCTAATTTTTTTGGTAAATAATTTCAGTTTGGTTTGACAAAAGAAGAAAAGTAAAAGTGTTTTGGAAATTATAAAACAAACCCCACTTTTTTTGTGCAATTTATAAAACAATAGGCTTAGAAATAAAAGGCCATAGGATTTCAAACTTCATGGGAAACACCTTTACGGTTCTGTTTTGTTGAATAGTTGTACTTCGCATAATAATTATGGGAAAGCAAAATTTCATTTCCATAATTTTACTGACACGAAACTGTAAATGATCGTTACCGGGTAATCTGAAGGCCTGAAATAAATAACTTGTAGTAACTTCCTTAGTGTTAATAATTTAGGAACTGCACCAGCAGTTTATTCTCTAAATCTACAGATATGTTACAGTTGCTATATTTTGAACTTTTAATAATGACTGGTTAACATTGTGCTTGGATATAATCAAAAATCAATTTCTTTACGTTTTGTTATATTGTAGAAACACTATCCAAAGTGAACAGAGATACATTGTAGAGATCACTGACATGTGCCTGGATCTACTGTACAGTATTTGTCACATTGGAGTGGAAATATGTCCACAGGTATTTACCACTAGTTTTGCATAATTATAACTTTAAAAAAGCTAAATTTAGGCATTATTTGTTAAAATAATATAGTTTAGTAAGTATAAATGTTATTGTATTTTCCATGGAAATAATGCAGGCCACACACACTAATGCTAGGTTTGTGTGTCAGTTCTGTAATGGAGATTGTATGAGGAGATGTAGATTTGTGAAAAATAATTCACAAGCCAAATAGGGACAAGTTAATTATTTTCCATGAATCTACACTTCTAAGTGCATTCTCTAACTGAATCCATTATTCATTAAAACAAATTATGTAACTGCTAAAGTAACTTCTATTGATCTTTTTTAATGAAATATTCGCAAAGTATTTTAACAAAACATAATAACCCAAAACAGTAGTATCCTTTCAGACCTTTGTTTTTATCAACCTCACTTGTAAAACAACATACTTGACTTCATAATATAATGAACTATTTAACTAAATATATTTCAATTTGCATTAATAGAACGAGCGGGCAGCATAGCCCAGTGGTACAGTGCCCGCCTGATGCGCGGTCGGTCTAGGATCAAACCCCGTCAGCTAACCACTGGTTTTTTTTCTCGACATAACCATATGTCCGACGCCAATATAACCGTAATTCTAATGTGTTGAGTGCGTCGTTAAACAAACCAAAATAATAATAATAATAGAACGAAATGGGTTTATTGTTATTAGGCCTATTGGCAGGGTATGTTGGAACAAAAACGACCACTCATGAAGTGATCATTTTCTTTTCTTTGGGACTATGTAATTGGTCAGTTTTGTGATTCTGGATGGGAAAGTCTACTTTATCAAGGGTTTTACAATATTATTTACAGTAATAAAACAGGATGGCTGATAATGTCCATTACAGTGATAGCAATGGGTGTGCAGTTATCCCACAATACTCTGGGATCTTAATAAATCAGGCACATATTTAACTGGTGACTGTCCAAAATATACATCTGCCAATCAGGAACCACAAGTACAGGTCACGGAAAGAAAATACCAATTAACTAAGAAAACATGTCAGTATGTATGGACAAAACATAATACAGTTATTTCAACACTTTAACAGTTGTGGTTTATTTTGTATTGACCAATAATATATACTTATTGCTGGCTTACTTTGGCTTACAGCACATTGCAATGCATCCGCAAAAATTATATATCTTTTGTTTCTTCAGTTCTAAGACTAATTCCTGACATGACATATTAGTTATTCCGTAACCACCGGCTGCCAGAGGGCGTATTCACTGGGATGGTACAAAATGGCTGCTCCAGTTATATATAATAGCTGTCACATTTAACAGTTTTATTAATTAACTATACGATTATACTTGTTGATATTAGGCAGTAATGTCCTTTATATATCATTGAATATGCATACCAGTCCAAAAAGCCTTGCGCGAGCATTCCTTTAATTTAAAAAATAATAATTTACACCTAAAACAATAGTGTGTCATCACAGGTGTAGATTGTGTACAGATATCCATGCATAAAGCACTTTGGTCTTTTTACAAAAATGGCAGTGAAGCCAATCAAAGAATGATTTTGAAGAGATTTTGCCTGTGATCATCTCAAGATATACGTGGCTAAAAAGCCCACCACCTTTGATTGACCTTTAAAGTTGATAATATATGAAATGCACAAGAATGACTGTATGCTCTTCACTTATATATTAAGAAAAAGAAAAAAAGAAATATGTTGGGGAAAAATAAGGTCAGCCCTTTTTTTTTCTAGCCAGGATAAAATTCCTAGGATTTTCAAGCTTTATAGGAAGCTAAGCAGAGATATTATTTCTCCCATCCCTAGCCATGCAAGACGGGCATATTCCATGATGTCAGCCCATGTGGAATTAATCAGTCTTGCATAACCACGTGACTTTTTTTTGTTTGAGCTCATACTAACATCAGGTGACGTCGCGTAAATGGCAAACTAACGCAAGAAATGCTTTTTATATTTCATAAAAACAAGAAAACCTGCTGTCATAATGAAATTATACTATTATTTTCAGTATAAACAATTTTTGGGTACAATCTTTTCAAGGGTTATGATTATTTTCTTGTAAAATATTGGGGGGTTTTTCTAGTTTTTTTTCGTCTACTGGATGGGGAAAAAAATTCCAATATTTATTCATGTGGGATAGGGCTATTCCACCCTCGGGTACATAATATGATGTCAGGGACTCGGCAAGTCTTGTCCCTTACAACAAATGATGTACTCTTGGGTGGAATAGCCGTCCCACATGGACACATATGAAGGATTCTTTTAGTCTCCATCACACGTTTCTAGTTTTAATGCTGAGTAAATTTGTTAGCTCTTTATTTGTTAGCACACAACCCTGACAAGAAATGATGGTTTGGGTATGTTTTCTTTACTGTAGGAACTTGTGAAATACGTACCAATGATCACAAGCAACACACTGGTTTGTGTGGCGGAGGACGGACAGGGCGAAACCGCACACAGATTACTGCACTATTTGATCGTAGAAAATGGCCAGCTTCTTAAAGATGGAATTATTAACCTTGACCCATTTCCAGATAAACCTTGCTTCCACAAGTATACAAAGATTCATGACAATGCAAAGAGAGCACATCACTCTTCATTGGAAAGGGTAAGCTTTTGTTTTAAAATGCAACCTGCCCTGCCCTGCCCTGCCCTGCCCTGCCCTGCCCTGACCTGACATCTCCTTTTCTTTCCCTTCCCTTTTCTCACCAGTGTCTTGTATCACTCCCCTTACCTATATGCACATGCAGTCAAGAAGACCAGACAACAAAGCTCATCCTTCAGAGATGTCTCCAGCAGCAGAAGATCAGGGAGGAAATCTGACCTCACCAAGAATCTCTTGCTACCAAGCTCTAGGGCAACAAGGAGGACTTAGAGAGGATGATGCTCTTCATTGTACAATCAAATGTAGTCAGCAAACGCAAAGAAGAAGAAGACTCTCCTTACCTTTGCTTCCATAATCTTTTGTTTCCCAACCATTCCCATTCTGTCACTGTATTCTCCCTTCACTTATATTAGAAGGGTGTGTTGAATTTTTTTTGAAAGTCTTTATTTTAGTTTTTCAATGTATTAATAAATTGTTATTTATGAAAAATGAATATAAGATGGCTCCTAAATTTCACCAATCCAGGGGGATAAATTTCTAAATCTGAGGTAACTGAAGTCGGTTCATGCAGTTTTTACCTGGGTATCCAATTGTTTGGTTGCATGTATTATATTTGCATAACCTGTGGGTTACCTCAATGTTATGTAGAAATTATGTTTTAAATACATAATACAAAAGAAAACATTTCATGAAACAGTTTCTTTAATACTTGCTAAAGTTAACAATATTGTAAAAGGATTAAATATCAGATCTAGTATCATACTTACTGAAACAAAATAGATGCATTTGGATGGAAAATGTCCATTCCTGGGTTCTTTTGAAGAATAACACACAACACTCACTGGTGCATGATTAGATATTTTTATTTTATCATATAATATCTTACATTTTCAGTGCAATCAAAGTATGTGATATTTTCCTTAATCACATACTTTAAGAATTTGATAACTTTGCAAATTATATGTAAATTAATCCAGGTTATGGCACTAGGTTTATTGACATTTAAGCAAACGTCCTTTGCTGACACTCCATAATTGACGTATCCATTCATATTCCTTAAATAAAAACATTTCAATGGCAATTTGACAATGAAAGCTGTCCAGAGTTCAGAAAACAAAAAACGTTAGGCCCTAATTTGTTTTGATGTAAGGACATCCAAAATGACGTCATTCGAGTTTGACGTCATTTCCATTAAAAAATACACCGCCCCACATAGTCTTACGTCATTTGAATATGTAGTAGCGGGCAGCATAGCCCAGTGGTACAGTGCCCGCCTGATGCGCGGTCGGTCTAGGATCGATCCCCGTCAGCTAACCACTGGGTTTTTTCTCGACATAACCCTATGTCCGACACCGATATAACCGTCATTATAATGTGTTGAGTGCGTCGTTAAAAAAAAAAACCAAAAAAAAATTAAAAAAAAATTGAATATGTAGTAATGGCTGGCTGGAATTAAAGTTGTGTGTACAATTTACAAAAACACGTTATATAAAGCTTGAGATTATATGATAAAGAGATTATTACTCTCGTGTATTTCGGTATCGTCAATATCATATATTAGGAATAAAAATAATGTATTATGCTCGCCAGAGGCTCGCATAATACAATTTTTATTCCTAATATATGATATTGACGATACCGAAAAACACTCTGGTAATAACCTCTATTTATTAATAACAACAAATAAAGACTACCACTTGGCACTGATAGTCAACTTGTTATAACAGATTATTACAGAATATTTGGGTTGAGGCACACTTTTATTACTGGGAACAATGTGCATCTGTTTTATTTTGATCATTACAATGAAATATTCAACTTCGGTACCAGCAGTAATTGTCAATAGTTGGAAACAAACATCTATTTCCAATGCATTGTTTGTTCTTTAGTACAGCATGCAGATTACTGTAAATAGTAAAGTTGTTTTGTCAAATAGCTGTAACTCGGAACACTTTGAGTGCAGCCGGTTCCGCCTGGAGACAACGTGCACACACCAGGTTAGCTCTGGTTGATTGCGCATGCAAAGTAATAAAAACATCTCGCATTATGTTGTTTGAGTTGAATTACTATATATTTATATTTTGGTTTGCTTTCACAACAATCAGATTATCACATACTGTAACATCCTCAGATTGACATACAGCAGATTAAAAAAAAGCAAAAAAACCCGCACCCAAACAACAACAAGTGTCTAGTTCCTCAAATTATAACTGTCGACTGACGGATACACAACTCACTGGTGCATTACTAGAATGATAAAAACGTATCTTATAATAACAAAAAGAAACACCACCCTTTTAACACTGATGTTACATAATAATTTGTATGTAAACATCAACATTCCAGTTCTTCTCAGCTGTAGTACACTTCACTTTATTGATAGTACATCTACATGGGTATACAGTGACATTCAAAATTGTTGTTTTTTAAAGCACATTATGCGATGTGAGTATTTTTAAACTTTTGTGACACTTTTGGATTCCTTTTAACATTGTCAACATTTGTAAAAATTATAGGCTATCCAATATTATGTCTGCATATATTCCTTTAAAGATAAAATAGCAGCAGATAATTTAGACGTCCTCAGCAGTCCATGCACATTTCTTTAAAACCTTTTGGCTTGGCTATATACTAAGCATTTCATTTAGACTGGTTGTAAGTTACAATTGTTGCAATATAACTTTGTCTACTGGCTTGCTGTGCATCAAGTATTTAAAAACAGTCTAAAACCTTTGTTGAAATACTAGTAGTATTCTGTGCTAATAAACTCTGTCATTGTGAGATTTGTGAGTTTTAATTTCTGAACATCATGACGTAATCAATTTAAGATTCGCGTAAAGTTAATTTTGTGTAACTGACACATGAACAGAACAGCGGTTCACATGAAATATTGTGCCCTGCATTTCTTGACTTGTATGTAACGATGTACATACTCAATCAGATATCCTGTGATTTACCTTAATTTTGCACCATCAGGAAATTAAGCACTTCGTGGATGTATATGGCGACCACCAGACACTGACAGAGAGAAGTGTTGAAGGCATCAGATATCTGCGAACTTTGCTTGCTTCAGAGTCTACAGATTTGTCCAGCCTCGTCGAGCAGTGCCATGGTATTACTAGTCTTTGTTTTCTCTCGTTTTGTTTGCTGTTTGTTTCAAGGGTTGACAGCTAGAACCCCTAGATTTAATTATCTTTTTCTGTTAAGGACATCTGTGTTGAATAATCAGTTACTTGAAGATCTGATTTGCAATATTCATAATATCATATTATTTTGGTATTTTAAAAGTTTTACTTATAAGCAAAATATAAAATTTAATTAAAAGAATATATTATATGCAATGTGGTTTATTTGGATGATTGCTGTAAAAAGAAAAATAATTTATAATAGAGGTTGTGTATTGTGCGAAAATTAGTATTGTAAAAAATGTATAGCATGTACTGTCTTGCAAAATTGTCTATTAAATACAAGCTATTATGAAAAAAACCCCCAAAAAACCCACATTAACAATCTTAACAGCCCTTGTGCAAAAAGGCCCTGATTTTCTATTTCATTACATTCGGGAAAAAACCATTGATGGCCCCAAGAATAAATGGTCAAAAGTCCTTTAAAATTATCAAAATGACCTTGAAAACAAGCAAAAACAAGAAACCTTATTCTTTTCCTTTGTTGATTAAAAAAAAAACAATGTCTTTTTTGCAGAAAATGAAGACGGCTCTTTATTGTGCCAGCTGGTTTGCAAGTTGCTGCATCTTGCTCAGTGTTCGGTACAACCAGTCTCACAGGAAGCCACCTGCTGCCTGGGAATTATTGGACCTGTTGACCTTTGTGCAATATCATTGCCAAAACCGGCTTTACAAACAGAATTGCGAGCAGCACTGGTTGCTTTTTGTGATGATGTCAACAAACAGAAATACTGCACTATCTTTCACCAGCTTAATGATTATTTAGTAGATCCATGGTAAAGAGTGCTTTTAATGGTTGGCTATTCTATAATGTATACATAACTAGTATCCATTCTGTGATTACACTCATCAATATATATTGACCTTGCACTCTTTATTTGTTAATTTAATGTCTTACTATTGTGTACATTTTAAATATATTTATACAAAATATTTGTGTATAGGCACTCATCATCCACAAACTGTTCACTGATCCATCTGTGCATCCATTCATCCAGCCTTGCATCAATCAACCTGTCCCATATGTCCATCCATCCATCCATCAATCCTCCTAGACTCCATTTATCCATCCACCTTCTCATTCATGGAAAAAACCAACCACTCAATCATCCCACCATCCACTCATTGACCCTCCCAGAATCCATCCATCTCTTACATTCTAAGTATATGACGTTTTTGGACCAGACCCATTGCTACAGTATCTACATGTAAGTTTAGTAGAAAGTATCTTTTCATGCCTGCTCACTGTTTTGTTTTTAGTATTGATGTAGTGAAGTCAGCAGGGGAGGTGCTGAAGACTATGTTTGCTACGAAGGAAGGAGCTGAATTCTATGCTATGTACAAAATGAAGCTACCTGATGGACATCTTTTATCCTATCTTCATCCCTTTAGGCCTGCGAAAAGGAAGGTGGGTTTTCAAGACTTGTTTGGCAGCAGTCCTCTATTATCACACTTAGCCTCCATCAGTCATTGTTTGTCCATCAGTTTCACCATGGTTTTTCTTATTAAAAATCATTAGAATGATATTTTCCATTTAATTTGTCTGATAGTATCAATATTAATGTGGAGACAGCAGATTTTGTGTCGACCAAGTGTCAAAATAAATATGTTAGCTAAAATTTTGAAAGGTGTTGATGTCTTATTAAATGTTGATAAACTTTCCTGTCCTTTGCTTTGACATCAGACTTGTTTGTAAATTTTGTTTTAGATGGAACTTCCAGCAAATGTAGAAGACTTTGACGGTGATGTGGACTGTGACATGTGGATTGTTCACCACACTGACTATGATGTCTGGTTGACAGACCTCACATGTGCTTTACTGCAGAGTGGGGCAGTTTCTAATGAAATGCTCACACTTCTAAAACCAATATGCACAATTAAGGTATGAATGGGTATTTGGGGTTTTTTCCCCTGTATAAATATGATATACAGTGAAACCCCAGATTATTGGACCTTCACTAAATTACAATTCCCTCAAAACTGGACTTTTTACGGTCTTTTTTAAAGACTTGTACCAAATAGAAACTCTCAAACTGGATACTCCTTAACCTTTATCCTACTGGATTAAATTTTGACAAAAACGACATTGAGTGGGTACAAGTTTATAATTTTTACTCCCATGTATTCTCTTAAATGTTTTATAAATACATAAAATAAAGTTCATATCTGAAATGGTGGTTTTCTGACCAGAAAAAACCTCCCACAATTCATATCTCAATATTTGGTGATTTTCGTTGTTGGTAAAACAATCAAATTTATTATCAAATTAGCTGTCACAAGCAGCTGTTGATCCCTGAAAATGACCGTGACATGCTGCCATTGTTGTAAAGTGAAAATACTTGCCGAAAATCAGCATGCTGTCAAATAAACTACTTCCTGTTTAAAAAAAAACATTACTGGTGAGTGTCATGTGCAAAACAGCAGGAAATATTGAAATAGGGGATGCACAGCATACAGTGTACAGTATGTCGACTGGCGTGACATTGGGCCAGATATCTTGCCTGCATTAGTCAGAACTTGAAAAGTGGACGTTTTTGTTTTCCAGTGGATATCCAGTTTAGATGGGTTTCCCTGTGTTATAACAAAACAAAACCCCTTATAATCTACATTTGTGAACCTGTTGTTTTAATTGATTTCTATTTAACATTACATAGTAACTAGTGTAACAGAAATACAGCTGAATAGTGAACAACATTTAACCAGAAACAAAACAATAGTACATTTAATTTAGCAAGTTAAACATGTTAGTGTTGTTTATGTAGTAATATGTTTATTAAATTAAATCAGCTGAGTAATACACAAATGTAGGTTAAGCAAAATAAAATATATTGCTATTTCTTTTCAACATCACCTGTCCTCATAACTAGTGCATACATGTATTCCCAACGGTTAGTAGACTGGTCTGAACATCCTAACAGCCTGCGTGGCGGCCATTTTGGATCTGAGCCCTAGACAGTGTTTACTGCTAGTGCCCTATTGCATAATGAAGGATTTCATGAAAAAGCTATAGCTCTCAGAAAAATGCTGGTAACTTTATAATTAATAAACATATGCACACCAAATTTTGTGTGATATTTAATATAGTGTGTACCAATAAGAATATATGCCACTTTCAAATTATTATAATTGTAAAATAATTTTAATTGTCTTTAAATGATGAAAGTAAACAAACAAAAAAAGAACAAATCTCACTTTCTTTTATTCAGTTCTACTGAAACAAAGCTGGAAACTTTGCTCTGTGGTAAGACTTGAAATAACCCACACACAGGTTAACATTACACTGTTCACAGCCTGAGGTTGGTTCACGTCTAACACCCTGAAGGCTGCACTCTTGCATGTCCGTTCTTTGCCAAGAACCACTGGTCAGTGTAAACGTCCATCTGTGGCTTTCTTCTGTACACTCTTTCTCTTCCTCTTGTGCCAGTATGTTCCAACTAGCTATTTTGTCAACTTTTGATGGAATTCCATTTGACATCTTTCCTTCGTCTTTCCTGTCTTGGAAGTCTTTTGGTGATTTGTCGATTCTTTCATCATAAATAATGATCATTGATTAATGTCAATCAAAAACCGAAACATACTTCCACCACTCGGCTGCCCTTCACAATGACCGCAACTGATCTGCTCTGTCGACTCCATTCATGTATGCTGTGTAGGATTTCACTGCTTGGGGACAGAGAACATTCACCTGTGTGCCGTCTTTCTTTTTTCATTTCACAGTTCTTTGTTCTAGTGGATTTGATAAAGTTGAGAGGATGTTCACTGTCCACTTGTCATGCCATGCCACAGCTATCATGCATGCTTCCTTTTGTTCTATTATCATTTCACCCTGATGTTTTAACTTCGCTTGGGTTACACTGGCTGGCAAATACTTTCTATTGGTTCGTACTGTACCAAAAGCATACATTTTGTTGTCAAGAAATTCTTGAAACAGTGGCACAGAAGTGAAGTAATTGTCACAGTACACACAGTGATTTTTCGCCAATATGTCTCTAGTGAAATCTTTTACAACCCGTTCACCAAAGCCAGTTTCAACAACATTGTTGGCTTTGCCTGTATACATCTGAAAGTCATTCGGAAAACCATTGTTCGGATCTGCCCTTTCACATATTTTTATGCCACGTTTTGTTGGTTTGAGGGGAAGGTACTGCTTGATTGACAAACGACCAGTATAGGCCACCATGGCTTCGTCAACTGATGTCTCACAGTGGGGCGAATACTGTCTTTTACACTGCACATGTATAGCTTGTAAAAAAAAAAGGACGAACATGAGCCAGTTTATCATGTCCAGGTTGTCCGCGGTCCAGATTTGTAAAAATATCACAAACGTGAAAATACTGATAAAGCTTGTAATCCGATCAAGACATACCTGTTGGTCGAAAAAATGCATCCATTGAAAAATACATGTCTTGATTGGGTGCAATCACAATTCCCATAAGAATGTTGAATCCAATCAATGATTGAATTTCATCCGCATTTGTTGCAAACCATTTTAGGCAGTCGCTATTTTGTTTGATTCTTGATTGTGCATACCTATTAGTCTCTTGGGTGATTTTTACATACCACTCATCGTGGAAAATTTGTTAATTTTTTTTATTTTGTTTGCATTATTTCCAAGAATGTTTACAGCACCGACAGGTTGCACTAATGCATCTACCTGTATATTGATCAGGATGGGACTCCACGATGTAGTTTGATTTGGGATTTCCGGTTTGATTTCTTCATTGCCACTGTGTCCATTTCAAAGCCATGACAGAGGTAAATCATCGTTATCGATGCTCAGATCCATATCAGAACTATTGTCTCTTCCATCTAAATCAAACGTTTCATTGGGCAGATCATTGTTGGTAAAACCATCGAAATATGAAAGGTTTTAATTTTCCCAATTAAAAAAATGGCCATTTTCCGGGGAAAGAAATTTCAGAAGGAAACATGTGGTTCATCTAATGAAGCCAGCTGTAACAATGCTTTCTATTGGTCATTAGATTGACTTCAACCTATTGCTAAAGCTGGATAGTAATTATGCTGTCCGATGAACTTCCGTTTTACATCTAAGTTGAGTCACGCCTCCAGTTGGCATTCCATAGCCCAGTGGTACAGTGCCCGCCTGATGCGCGGTCGGTCTAGGATCGATCCCCATCAGCTAACCACTGGGTTTTTTTCTCGACATAACCATATGTCCGACGCCGATATAACCGTAGTTAGAATGTGTTGAGTGCGTCGTTAAACAAAAACAAAAACAAAACCAGTTGGCATTCAATACTTACTGCTAATTGTAAACAGTGTGTACAGGCAGGATTCAACTTTTAGTGTAAATGAAAATCATGATGTCAGTCGGGTTTTGAGCAAAATAAAATATATTACAAATTTGTGTGAAATTTATGCCCCTAATGAAATAATTTGCATGTGTCGCTTGCAAATAAAAGTTATTTTTTTCAAAATGTAAGCTTGGTATGAAAGAGAAGTTTGTTTACTATGCAGAATGTAAGTACTTAACTTGAACATTATTGGTTATGAATAAATACAGTTCACTCTAAATAACCACACATATTCTGTTCAGTCCAAGTTTTGTGAAGCCATTTTGCCATTCCTGATTCATGACATCTTGTTGACTGGGAGCCGGATTTATCATGCCCTCCTGTCCAACAAAATATCCAGTTTCTTCCATGAACACTGTCAGCTCGTGCTTCACAAGGAAGGCAGATCCAGTACCACACAGCTTTTGTCAGGTATGTGGTTTTCCTTTCTTATTAATCTTAATAAATGGAAATGTTTCTTTGCAAAACTAGGTCATTTTGAAATTTGTCTTAAGCTTATTTCAGTATTTCCCTGCAATTTCTAAAAATCTTTTCTGTCATTCTTTGATGATAAGCTTACAGTAACAATTACCGTATATCTTCGCCTGTAAGTCGAGCCTGCCTATAAGTCGACCCCACTTTCTCTGGTAATACAATCAGCAATATTTGCTTTGACCCGCGTATAAGACGACCCAGTTTCTGTGGCAAGTTGTTCTTGACATTATTTCTTGGTCCAAAATATCATTCCTCTAATATAAGATTGTGATAAAAGATATTCACTTCTCAAACAACTAACTTCGCCATACTTCGTTTGTTACTTAAAAGTATTTCCTCCATATCAGTATGAGCACCCTCTGTATTGTTACGTTTTATAGTAACATGAAACATGTTTTTTATTTGAAGCTAAATTTATGTAAACAAATACAACAAACACAGTGAGTTTTTTTATATATAAATTTTTACTGGTTTCTTTTTAATATTTCATAATTACAACGTTCAGTAATAAATGGTGTCCAATTTCAAAATAAACAATTATTAAATAAAAAATACAAATGTAGCGTCTATTGTATTTACAGTTGAATTGTTAATCCCCCAGAAATCCTCATCCTCACGGTCTGACTGCCCAAACAAGCTTTCAAACTCTGCCAGTGCCATGTTGTTTTGGTATGGATCGTCGTCCTCTTGTGTTTCTTCCCCAGCTTCCTGGGCCAATTCTGTTTCAGTTGAACTGCCTGTTCCCACCAAATCACTAAACATCGTCCTCTGTACCATCTAAGGCATTTGAAATGCCACACTTCAGAAATGATTTTTTACCATTGCATCTGGAATATCGTCCCATGATTTCTTCACCCATCCACATACAACTTCAATTCCTGGGCGCTTCAAATTTCCTCCCTTGGTATACTGTTTTGTCCCTTCTATCATCCATTCATTCCATTGCTTCCTCATGTTGCATTTAAACGGCTTGTTTAAACAAACATCTAGTGGCTGCAACAGAGAAGTCGTTCCTGCAGGGATGACTGCTTGGTGCGTGTTCATGCTGTGTAACTTTTTCTTGTCCATTCAATGAACACGAAACATATCCCAAACCAACAGCGACGGGCGATTCAACAGTGCCTCGGGCCTTTTACTTCACACATCCATCAGCCATTGATGAAGAATTTTCTCATCGACCTATCCCTTTGGTTGTGCGGCTACGAGAACACCCGGCGTCTTTTCCTTTGGCAGAGTTTTCCTTTTATAAATCACCATTGGTTTTAATTTAGTTCCGTCTGCCAAACAGGCCAAAACAACAGTGAAATGAGACTTCTCTTAATAGACACTGTTTTTTCACCTTTCACGTGGACAGTTGAATTTGCAGGCATATCAAAAAACATTGGTGTTTCATCCATATTTCCAATACTCTGCATTGAATACAACCTATTTTTCCTATCGTCAGTCACAAACTTGTGAAACTTTCCCACTTTGTCGTCGACGTCTTTGGGCAACTTCTGCGCAATGTGGGTTCTTTGCCGTAGTGCAAGTCCGTGTCGATTCATGAATCGGGTACACCATCCTGTTGAAGCCTTGAAATCTGATGTTTGTTCGGCAAACTGGTCACTTTTCGCAAGAGTTATGGCCTGATGCGTACAGACGTCCATGTTACAATGTAACCATTTTGCCGAAGTTCCAGGATCCATTCGTTCAAGTAATATTCCATACCTGCATATGGACTGGGATTTGATCGCATCTTCTTGAGTGTTTTGGTGCATGCTTGAAGTTTTTCAATCTCTTACTAATTTTTCGCTAACACCGAATTCACGTTCTGCGGCACAGTTATTGTTAATGAAAAAATGGCATGATTGTTAATGAAAAATTATTGTGGCAGTGAAAAAAGGTATACAAATAGCTGTGACGATCGACAAATTAATAAAGTAATGTTTTATGTATATATAAATTATATCGTTTTCATTGGTATCAGGATCACACGTGGTCGGTAACTATTGTCTCAGGAGCAGGAAGTTACGTAAGCCGCGAGTTCTTCCTACCGGCCTCGTCATACCACTGACTGAGTATTAAAACAAAGATCGATTTGCCTGTGTTGTTTTAACATTAAACAACACACCGACTTAACTAGGTTCAAGTTTACTGGATTATGACCACATATCATTATCTGTGGATCGTATTGTAAGCTGCCTAATTAACCTCTACTCGTGGGTGTGTTTACCGATACCAAGCGGCTTTGTAAAAACAACAATAACGGATCACAAGAATCAAATAATGTTTTATTACAGTGAATAGAATTAAAGGTAAGCACATGTACTATTGTGAGTTTGAAGCTACTATGAGATGAGATCGTAATTTATAAACAAACCCATGACAGACTAGCAAAACGTCATTTACGACATGCCGGGAATGGGGATTTTACTTTGATTTTATTAGTTGACTCTCTTGTAAGTCGACCCCCTGGCTATTTGCAGAAAATTTTGGGTTAAAAAATTTGACTTATAGGCGAAGATATACAGTAATTTGTCCAGATATTTTTTCTGTGTAAGAAAACTATATTGTTTAAAATTGTGTTATTACTAGGAAAATGTACAATATACAAATGTCATCTAGTTATAGAACTTTTTTGTGTACATGGTTATTGAAACACTTGCCATTTTTTGGCAACCATCAATTTCAGTTACAAAGTATTTTTAAAAAGTTACCCTTTCCCAATTTTTCACAGATATTCATCACGTTTGCAGAGAAACTAACAGGCTCAAATAACACAGCATTTATCCCCAGAACATGTTTCCATTAACAGTATTAAAGAACTTTTAACATAATTATGTTGTCTGTTGACCTTAATGACGGCTGGAATATTTTGTTTGATTAAATTTATTTTGTAGGTGAAACATCTATATGCCTAAATAAGGATGCAGTTCAAACTATGCTAAATATTGTACAATATTTGAGGCAGCAAGATCGACCAAAACAAAAGTAAGAAAAAAATGTTGTACTGTGCACCTTTAACATAACTGTTTCCTATTTGTGTATGTGATGTGTGTGTGTATATATTTTTCTTTTTATGATAATATCTGCTTTTACAGAATATAATATAAAGTACAAATAGTGAATGTTTTAATGATATATGTTATTAGGTGTGATTCGTTTGTTTCAGCCGAGTGTTGACACAATGGGACAATAATTTCTGGCTGGATATAGACTATTTGGAAGTGGCCAAGGCAGCCCAATTTTGTAGTGCTTACTTTTCTACAATATTGTATTCAGAGATCTGGTCAGATACAAAAAGGTATTGTTTGTGTTTTCTACATTTTCTGATGGGTTTTTTTAACTTAAAAAATTTAAAAGGTCTTTTTGTGCAATACATTTCATTTTAAGTGCACTAATTATTTTGTATATTCTTGGATAGCCAGTTGATGTCAACGTTAAACAGTGTTAAAATACTGTCGTGAGTTGTTATGACGTCTTTATTTCAAAGAGGTTATCTGTTATGTTATTAAAATAAATTTTTCCAGATTTGTTTAAGTTGATTTAACTAAAATTAGTTGTTTATCATAGGGAGAGAATAGTGTTCAGGTTTGATGGTTTGTTGGATTGATACTCATCTGGGTTTCCCCATTACTGTTCTGGAGTGTTAAACTTTCCATTGTTTTGCCACAGAGGTGATGATCGGACGAGCTCGGAGTCTCAGTCAGAGCGAGTATCCCAGGAGTTCAGTCAGAACACGCGCATGGATGCACTGAGCTCACCCACCTCCAGCCAGACGTCTGTCAGTATTCAGGACCTGATGCTGGAAGCTTACCGCTGTATTGGGGACCCAGATGGAATCTATGGCTGTGGCGCTGGCAGACTGGCCGATTCATCTTCCAGGTGACGCAGTCTTTACCACTGGCTTTTGCTTGTCGCTTGACTGTTGTCTTGTGGAATAGATTAGTATATAATGTCTTAAAAGATTTATGATCATGTCACATTGTGATATCCAACATACATGTATATTGTCTTGTGGATTAAATTAGTATATCATGTCTTAAAAGATTTATGATCACGTAACATTGTGATATCCAACATATACTTAAGATTGAATTAGAGATATTCTTAAGTGTCAAACACATACTGGCCGCTAAAGTTATAATCAGTAGCTATCAGCACTAGTGCTGTAAAGAATTCTATTTGGAACCAATATTTTCATTTTATTGTAATCTTTGTTTTTGAGGAAAAAGAATACTTTGCTCAAACCAGTTAGATAGCATTTGAAAATGTATCCCAACTCACTTTTGCTAAAGGTTTTCTTAAGATAAATTGTAGCATTTTGTTGTATTTATTTTGTGTGTAATTTATCAAATGTATCAAAGATCAATGGAATTATTTATTATTATGAAAGCTGATTTTCTTTTTCAAATATTCTATATAAAATTTGTGATTTACATGACTAAACTTTTACAGTGTGATATTTTCCAAAGGTTGCAAAAACATATCAAATATATACTGTACGAAACTACCAAATTAGTGTACTTTTTTTATATCTCATCAAACACATTACAAAATACTCCCAATGTTTTGTTGCTTTTTGCTAGTTATGTAGTGTTCATTCTGGTATGCTTAGACATGCCTGTTTGAACAGTAGTTACTGAGATTTGTAATCCACTGAGGAAGGCAGCAGGAAACTGCCAAAATGTTTGGAGTATTTTGTAATGTGTTTGATGAGATATTGAAAATGTTTTAATTTACAATTAGAGTGAAAACCTATCTGCATGAAAACAAATGGGAAAAAGCTGTGATCACTTTCGACATTGAGATGAAAAATGCTGCACTTTCGCATCAGCTTGGACTTCTACAGGTAAACATGAAAATAACTATTTCTTTTCACATTACCAATCCTCAAACAAAGTGCAATTTCCCCCCCCACGCAGTGTTCTGGTCGAACATCCCTAAAGTCTGTGGAATGGCCTAAATTCTTCTATTGTATACTACTCTCTAGTTCCGGTCACGTGACTGTATCTTCCTTCTTTTTCACTTCGCTTTACGGTCTGGACGTGTTTTCCTTGGCTCTGTCTTGAGTCAACGTTTGTTTTTAGCCTTTGGTTTTGTATTGCCGCCATTCTCCTTGTTGTTACTAACATCACCTGCATTGTCTGCGACGGACATCCTTAGGAGGAGGGGTTACCATGGTTGGCCTTATTCTTCCGCTTGTCAGCTGCTATCCGGTCCTTGGGGGAGCTACTTGAAGCTTCTACGGATCTCGGTTCCCACCGCCAGCTGTTGAATGCTGCACTTTGTTTGCGGATTGGTAATGTGAAAAGAAATGGAGAAAACTTGAGGTGTTTTCTCTTTTATTATACATTACCAATCCTCAAGGGTTTCAGCCCACCCGAGCCTGCCT
>JAECMU010143418.1:0-11302 GCA_016106625.1 Dracogyra subfuscus | reverse complement strand
ATCTGTGAGCCTGTATCATTGTTTGTGATGCCAGTGTCGCCTACTTTCAATGCCAGACACAGGTGTTGCAGTGTCTGCGCTTAACCTTTTTTTTTAGTTGCCATCTGGGCAAGTGGTGACAACACTTTCACTTGCCCGGATTTATTTTCACTAGCCCGAATAATATTTTCTAAAAACAAACTACAATATTGCAACAGATTATAAGAGAAAACATTTATTTTGAGTATTATCCTGAACTCAGCCAACACACTCTTTAAATAAATAACACCCCACCCCATCTCAATGAAATAATAATAATTAAAAAGCCCTAAAATATAATGTTCAGTGGATGCGATCTATGACATGTACAAATAACCAGGGCTGAATCTTGTCAACATGAATTTGTGCCCAATTTTACATGCCACTTACCTTACAGCTATTTTTATATTGGGCATATGATATGTTTATATGTAAAAGCAGACCTACACTTTTTCATGGTGCAAAGTAGGCTACATAGCTGTACTTTTATTTATTTATTAATTATTGATTAAAACAAAAATCGGTCGCCAGGCGGGCAACCTTACTGTGGGTTTTCAGTCGCCCGTCATCGTTTTTAGTCGCCAGGGGCGATCGGGCGACCGTTAAGTGCGGACCCTGGTGTTGTCTTAGCTAGGTCACCTATCTGTGAGCCTGTATCATTGTTTGTGATGCCAGTGTCACCTACTTTTAATGCCAGACACAGGTGTTGTCTTAGCTAGGTCGCCTATCTGTGAGCCTGTATCATTGTTTGTGATGCCAGTGTCGCCTACTTTTAATGCCAGACACAGGTGTTGTCTTAGCTAGGTCACCTATCTGTGAGCCTGTATCATTGTTTGTGATGCCAGTGTCGCCTACTTTCAATGCCAGACACAGGTGTTGTCTTAGCTAGGTCGCCTATCTGTGAGCCTGTATCACTGTTTGTGATGCCAGTATCGCTTTCGAACTCTCAGACACTTGACACTTAATTGTTTTCTATGAATAGCTGTTCCTCAAGTTTTTCAACATTCATGCATGACTGTGTACAATGCAAGTGGTCACTATTTTAAAAGGTGACACAGATTTCTCCATACGGTGACTGGCACGGTGAAGTCAAGTAAACAGAAGAGTAATAAACACGATTCCAACATATAATAATGTAAATGCATATTTATTAATTTGCTTTAGCCGTGTATCTGGTGTGTCACAGGAAATGGTGGGATAGCCTGTGTTTGTTTGTGGACACAGCAGTGATACCAACTGTAACGGTTGGCACAAACTTGTACAGCTCAACGGAACATTCACCCGGGCCCGAATGATCTACATCCCTTCTAGGCTTCAGCATTCACTCATTCCTGGTATTACGCGTCTTCCACCGTGCATCACTACATGCTCACCAGGTGGCATATTTGCAGTATGGAAGAAAAATGGCTGCAATCATCATATACAACAGTTTGCCACATTTTTGTTTGTTGTATTAATTAAATATAGCAATGTACTTGTTGATTCTAAGCAATGATGTACATTAAATATTGTTGAATATGTCTTGCTGAACCTTTCCTGTAAGTTTACAACCTATCTGGAAAATTGCAATAAACAGTAATTACAAATTCACTCAGAATACCACATTATTTTTCATTTATGTTTATGACGACAGGTTTTAGCAGTTTGGCAATTACAAGTCTTTGGTGATGTGTTCAGACTGATAATTTTTTCCCTTTCCACAAATGGCCAATAAATGAAGACTATAGCTTCAGTGTTTATTTTTCAGCCCTATGTTTTCTCACTTGCCACAAGTTTCGTTTACTTACAATATCTGGAGACAGTCCTAGACCACGCAGTTCTCGTATGCTGGCTTGTGTCGGCTTCGTCTTTTGTTCGCCAGTTGTTTTTGGCTGGAAAGGAGATATGAAACCATTCAGGGTCAGTAAACATGTCAGAATAATCCATCCAGATGGATTCCGACAAATAAATTTCATAATATTGAGTTTGTATCAATTATAATAAATTAACCACTGAACAAAAAATGCTTTGACAATAAAACTGATTTTGCTCTAGCATTTATTAAACCATATTCATTTCACATTAGAAAATAAACAGATGTAAAAACCATTATCACCAAATTGGTACTTTATAATAATCAATATTATGTAATTGCATTCTGTTAACTGTTACCTTATAGATGTTTTAAAAGTGAAAATATAGTTTTTAAGTAACGTACAAGGTGTAGATTCTCAAAACCTGTAGGGATGAGTTATTTGTTAACAAATCTACAGTTCCAAGTGCATTCTCCAACGTAATCCATTATTTGTTGTAACAAGAGTATTGGTAAGGCACATGGAGTTTGATGGAAAATCATATCTATATTAATGAATACGTTATGGATATGATTCAAGTCTAATTATGTGAAATGTTTGCAATGGCATGAATGAACAGATTGTTTTGGACCAACCAAGTTATTCCTACATGTAGTTTGATGGTCCAGTATGCATCTGTATACAAGATATGATCTGGACAAGGATTTACTATTATGTGCAGTAGACCGTGAAACATAGTTCACAATGACCTAGTAATAGTACATTGCACACAGCCATCACAAATTGTTCCTACATGTGAGGTTTGTTGGTCATGTATGCAAGATATGGTCCAGACAAGGATTTAGTCATGTGCAGTAGACCATGAAAAGTAGGTCAAAGTGACCTAGTAATATAAGACACTGCCATTCCAAACTGTTCTTACATATGAAGTTTGATGGTCCTGTATGCAAGATATGGTCCGGCTAAGGATTTACTGCTATGTGCAGTAGAACGTGAAAAATAGGTCACAGTGACCTAGTAATAGTATGTGACACACCTCCATCCCAAGTTATTCTAACATGTGAGGTTTGATGGTCCTGTATGCACGTGTATTGAAGATATGGTCCAGACAAGAAAAAGTTAACAGATGGACATACTGGCAGACGTAATACCATAACACAACACATAGATAGTTTTGAGTAGAAGAGTGGGTTTTTATACACCTCAAAACTATGAAGGAATCTTTTTTAAAAATAATAATTTAAAAAAAAAACCATGTTTTAAATGTAAGTCACAAAACATCTAAACTATAATTAATACATTTACTGTATTACGTTTGTAGGTCAGTGCTTATAGAGTACAAATACATATACTTTAAATAATTTATTTGTGGTTTTTGAAAAGTACCTAATGACAATATTACACAAAACGTATATTATTTTCATTAATAATTATATTAAACTCATTTGTGACATTGTGTTTCATATATGAAATTTACCAGAATTATACCCATTTATGTGAGTAACTAAATGTCAAAGACACTGTTTATTGATAGCACAAAAATAATCGTGTGAAGCACTCTTATGTTATCACCAATTTATATCACAAACAATCAAAACTAACCCATAACATGATTGTTTATTTAGTAGTGGTCTTTTTGTTGACTTGTCATGACAAGTAGATACCTTGCCTTGACATGTGGATGATACTGTTTGCTGTGTATTGAGTCATCTAAGACTTCAATGGAGATCAAATGTGTCAACTACAAGTTCTCAACTTTTGCACGAATCTGGCTGCACAGAAGCATAGCAGACATAAGCCTTAGGAGTATTTGTTTTGTTGGAAGACGCTGGTTACAGCCATTTACTGAATTATTTATCTTTGACAGTAGTTTTGAACTCACAAACGTCAGAAACAAGACAGCTACATAATTTATTCAACCAATCACAAGTTGTGTCCATTTGTGTCCATGCCTTCTCACATCGGTATCTCAATGTCATACATGATTTAAAATAATAAATAAATGGTGGTCAATATGGCTATTGTTTCAGACGTTTGTGATTTAAAAGTCTGCCTAAGTATATTGCTAGTCACTGAAGTCGGACCTACAGTAGTGTCAATTGACTGCCACTAGGCTACACATTTGTCAAAGTCGCTAAGCCGGTCAAGAGATTAAACAGACGTTAACAATAGCACAAATCAAGGTATTACACTCCAATTAAAACAAAGGACCAGAATTTGCAACTGGTTACAATCAACACCTATGTATAGAGCTGTCTGGTTCGAGTGCCCCAGTCTGACGCAAGAGGCTTTTGTTCAATACAAATTGCTTAAAATAGCATAAAATATACACAATACTGAAATAATCTATAAATATATTTTTAATTGTATAGTGTATCCAATAATTATAAAGGATTTTAAAATTAACTACAGGTTTCCACCTCTTTTTTGTTTAACAAGTGGAAGTAAGCAAAACAGCTACATGTACTGATATCTCTATAGCCAGAAGAGGTCAAATTTCATCCAATCAGTGATGACGTTATTACGTACTTTGTCTAAACATGCGTAAGCTCAGGCTGTCAAACGCTTCAACGGCGCAATCTTCTATTAATTTTCAGGACACTGTACTGAATACTCATACTTTTTATACATATATGGGAATTAAAATTAATAAATTTTAGTCTCGTTTTATATTATTTATTCCATTATGTAAAATATATACAATTTGTGTGGGTTTTTCACTGATGCAATTAAAACAAAACAAAAAAATTCTTTCATATTTATCGTTTCGCGTTCATGATTCAAGAACAAACGATACAAATGTCACTACGATTTAAAAAAAAAAAAATATTTGGCAAACATTGTCTTTTAAATTTTCATTTTCCACCCTTCCACACACCCTCCACGGTAGTGATGACAAGTGGAACCGACTGACAATTTTATTTGTCCCCATTCCAGGAGGTATTTTTTCAGGAGTTTTAAGCACTTTCCAAGATGAAAATAAAAATTAAGCACTTTTCAGGATTTGCCAGGTTGCGTGTGAACCCTGTACAAAGAATAGGTTATGTTAGTAGTGGGTTCGAATCCATGGCCTAGCGGGCAGCATAGCCCAGTGATACAGTGCCCGCCTGATGCGCGGTCAGTCTTGGGTCGATACCCGTCAGTTAACCACTGGAGTTTTTTCCTCGACATAACCATATGTCCGACGCCAATATAACCATCACTGTAATGTGCTGAGTGCATCGTTAAACAAAAAAACAAGAATCCATGGCCTCAACTTATAAAAAGTTCAAAGTGCATTGTTTCACAGGTGTTGATTCTTAAGATATAATCTACACCTAGATATCAAGATACATGATAAAGCAATTGTTTTTGAGTTACCTGTGGTACCAAGCTGACATGTACACAGCAGAAGTTCTCACGCTTCACGCGGAACTGGAACTGACGGAAAGCTTCCACAAATGGCATGCCCTCAATGTCTCCAATCGTACCACCCAGCTAAAACACACAAAAATACAAATAAGTAAAGAATTTAAATATAAACTTTGAAAAAATACAACTAAATCTAAATCTGAGAGACCTAGTTAAACAAAAACAATTAAATTTAAGCTTGAAACTTGTTTCAACATGCACACACTCCATCAATACTGCTTCGTGTTAGTTGTGTTCAGCTAATGTCAATTTTATGTAAGCTGTGTTTTTATTATATACACAGTAGTGAAATATATAGATCTACGGAAACCATAAAAGTCATATACGGTGAAAAGTTATATTTTCACTGTATTTTAGCTACAGTGAAAATATAGAAGTGGTATTTACATTTTTGTAAAAGTGCATGATTAAATTACCTCCCTTTGTCTTGTTTTTTGGTATTTAAATTTGATGATTACCAATGCATCTAATCGTATTTGACAAATACAAATTGTAATTTAAACAACTGTACATATAAATAAAGGGATACGAAGTGCAATAACGATAAAATGCCTAAAACGAATTGAATACGAAGCTAAATAATGTTGACAAAATGTAGTGTCATCCGGCTCATTTTGTTTTTGTGGGAGTTTTTACAGGATCACTTTGTCAGGTATGTTTGCAGTGCAATATTGTTAAATAAATGTTAATAAAGATAAATTTTAATCAAATTTCTTTTTTAAAAGTCTATGGTGAAGTAAATGTTCTGGAAAAGTTCCACAGTAAGAAATATATCATGACGTTACGTGTTTTCGATAGGATAAGCGAAAGATATTACCAAAAAGCGAAAAATATTGTCAAAAATGAGGAAATATGTATATAATAAATAGACCATTTCATGGTATTTTTCCGAATACGATTTTTATGTCAATTCGTGATGTGTGAAAATATGGTTTTCACACACCACTCGTTGACATAAAAATCGTATTCGGAAAAAACCCATGAAATAGCCTCTATTTATTGGTTAAAAGGATGATCAATATCGACTATTATTATACGTTACAGTAAGACTGTGAAAGCCATGGTGGGGTGACCACATGCTTAAAGAATTTCAGTGAACAGTCATGGTTGTCAATAGTAATTCAGGGTTTCATGAAATCACAGGTATTTATATTCAAGTATTTCATGAAATCACTGACTGCATAAAATCACTGACCAAAACAGGTTTGTTTATGAAATTACTGAAATGTTCACAATCTTACTGTAACATATATATGTAGGGAGAGCAAAAGTTAAAGTGGTTCACCTACCTCGATGATACAAACTTGGGGACTCCGTTTATCGCCATCAACCGGTCTGGTGGCCACTCGCTCCACCCAGTCCTGTATCGCGTCCGTGATGTGTGGGACAACTGAAACATGTTAAGTAGCATGTATATACTTTAAATGTGATTTACAAATAGAAGAGTCGGCAATAAAGATCAGTTGATATATTAGTAGAAGACTAATAACATCTGGCCCCATGCTTATAAACTTAAAGTCTAGACTTTAATAAAGTCCAGACTTTTAACGTCATGGCAACGCCATTCAAATAACATTATGTTAAAGTCTGGACTTCAAGTTTTATAAGCACGGGCCCAGGCCTACTTATGGGATTCAAATGCAGTTAGAGCAGACATAAACAAAATTGATGGGAAGATATAACGAAGGTACATATAACGAAGGTACATTGCTCATAAATGCATCTGAAAGTAGCTACCGTATATTGCCATGTATTAGCCGACTTTTGAAGTCTAGAAACACTTTCCAAAAGAAGGGGGTCGGCTTATACACGGAGGCAACAAATTGGAGCATAAAATTCCGATTGAAAATATTCCCGACCATGACTTATAAATTTTTATCAGACCCGTATAGCCTTTCACAGATTATGTATCAATAATATGTGCACAGTATACATAAAACATCCCACCATGCAATATTATGCAGGTTTTTTTTCTTAAATGCATTGTAACAATGTAAGTTTGATGAATAATAATAAAAAATGTACTTGTTTTATTGTCATTTCAACTTATTCTTTCCAACTGTCCGCCATCTTTGTTTGACATGTGCTGGGACCAGTCTTTCATATAGCAAATTTAAAATACAAAACGGTGTTTTTTCTTCAAACAAGTATTATATTTCTAATATTATTGCTTTGTTGAGAGGATGCATTAAACTGTAACGTAATGCCATAAATAAATTTTTAACATTACCGACTGAAAAAACATAACATGAATTTCAGGACGATAATTACTCCCCATTATTGTCACATGATAATATCATATACAGTGAACAGCTGCAGTCACGGACGGCATGATCTTTTGTTTCTGTGCGTGGTGAATAAATTAATTACTTGTGTGCACTGATATGTTGTTACAGGTTGAATTATTTATTTTTCTGTTATGATTTATCCGTTCTAAATTATTTTTCACTGCATGGTTATGATGGTAGATGTTAGCATTGCTGCATTGATTGTGATCGCGATTACTGTGTTTGTAATAATTAAAGGGAAAACAAATAAACAAGAAAAGTCTACTTGTTGACAGTATTATTGAAATCAATACAACATACAGCTGGACTAAAGATGACTTCGACTTATACACAAGGCCGATGATTTTGTACTAGATATTTAGGGTCAAACAAAGGGGTCGGCTTATCCATGGCAATATAAGGTAAACCTGTGTTAAGCAGCGACTACAGGGACCATCAAAAGACAGCTCTTAAGTCAGGTGGCTGCATAAGGCAGGTCAGTTTGTAGTATGTTAGATATTTGGGAAAAGACATGATGGCCACTTAAACTGGTCTATTTGTTATGCCAACCTTGGACAGTCTTTCCGAGGTAGTCTCCCCTGCGTTCTCGGTTGATGACATGTTGGTAGATTTTCCCAGTTGTTATGTTGTTGTCTCGAAAAAGAGTAACATCAAGAAATCTCTCATAGTTTCCAAGGTCAAGATCTACCTCACTGCCATCATTAAGTACAAACACTTCACCTGAAACAAACCATTATTAACTAATTTATATTATCATCACATCAAATTGAGAATCATGTTTCAGACATTTAACTCAGTTTTCCTGTTTTCTGTAAATATGTATCAACTCATAGCCATGCCACTGCGCAGACGACAATCTCTTGCCGAGCACACAAGGCTCAAATCAAACAAACAGTGATATCTCTGAACGTAGGATTGCTCCATGTTCAACACACACAACAGATTGTCTGTCTTGGTTCTTATTAAGTAAGATTCTTAGGCCACTTTAAAAAAATATATATATTTTTAGGATTATGAAAAAAAAATTAAGGAGGCAATGTCGAAGGATGGAATAAAAAAAATGAAAATAAAATTCACCCAATTCCTGTTATTATTATTTTTTTTTTTTTTAAGACTTTCGGGATGGAGGAGAACTAAACCTAAAAAAGATCCCAAAACGTCCCAGCCTTGATATACTGAAGCCAGGTATTACAATTTACATGCTGTGTATGAGGGCAAACTACTATCCACCAGCTCAAAGGAATTAAAAAAGAACAAGTCAAGATTTAAAATAGATACAAATTGTTTTATTACCATTTCAGAAGAAAACAACATGAAACTAAAGGCACTGTAAATATAACTGTATGGATTCATTTCTTCTGTTTCTTCATCACTATTGTTTTGTGACGTTTGGTCCAAATTCCGAACTTGTCGACAAATTAAATAAAATTTCAGCAAAGTCAGAGTTGGGTATAAATTAAAGTATTAACACCATGTGCAAAACATAATCTGTACTATTTTTAATAAAAATCCATCAAGATAAAATTTAAATAAACATATTAATGAATTAATAAAATGTCAAGGGAGAGAATGATTCTTCTGCACTCAGCTTTAGATGGGATTACTTTACTTTACTTTTTTGTTTAATGTGCACATTCAGCTGTTATAGCACACGCCTGTCTTGGGCACACACCTCAGCTATCTGAGCTGTCTGTCCAGGACAGAATAGAAATTAGTAAAAGTACCGGGCTGCGAACCCAGTACCTACCAGCCTGTTGTCCGGCGACTTAACCACTAGGCCACCGATGGGATTGAATTCCACTTTTCTATATACCACTCCACATTGCACTGCATCAAATAAAATACTTCCGGATCGAAGGTGAAAGTGCACAAACAAAATCTTACGGAGTTGAAATTGGATGGGCTTGTAAATACTGATTGAGCTTTATATTTCAAGGCTTTTATTTTTATTTATTTCATATTTCCCGACACTGCCACTATAAAAATTATAAGTAGCAGGCATTGAATTTTAACTTTTGGGGGGCACGGCAAATGTTGCCTTCGTGTCAAAAATAAAAATTGGGGCACCAAGGCAAAATGGAGGGTCACCAAGGCAAACTTTTCCTTCATAAAAGAGGCACGAATGCAACTTATTTTCTGCCGATCGAAGCTCCTGTTCTTTCCTTTTTTTTTAATTCTCCCTTTCCGCTGCATTTCTGTGTTCAACTAAATACTTAGGGAAATCATGACATGAGCACGTGCGTGCGAGTGTGTCTGTGTGAATCGGTGATTGTGTGACCTATATTGGGGTATTATTTTAAAAATAATACCCAAATATATGTAACACAAGCACCGATGCATTATCTTCAGTTCCCCATGCACCACCCACATCCACTTCTAAGGCCTATGACATTAAATTAATATCCAGAAATATGGGGGTGGGAGGTTTTGGTTTTTTTCTTCCTTTTTTCCCAAATAAAAAATTGAGGTTTTTTTTAATATATAACTCATTATTTCTTTAAAGAGCAATTTTTATGTTAGTTTGAATTGCTTTTTTTAAGTGACCCATCAATTTCCAACCCCAAACAATTTCATAATAGGTGCCATGATGTTGCTGTTGATTTCATCGTCGTGTTAAATGCTTGTGATTTCTGCTTGCAAAATACCTCGGCTAAGAATACCGACTACACAGTATACTCGTTTATTAAAAAAAGAACACCCAAAAACATTAATAAAATTAAAATGTACGATCTTTTTAAAATCAAGCTAACTTATTAAATGTCCCCTCACAGTCTTACACATTTATATCTAAAATTATATAACAAATATGATTATTGTAAACTAATTTTATTCAGTGTACATTTAACTGAAATTTGTATAAATAATGCATGTTAATTTCCCGCGATCTGCATGTGTTCTCTCGACCATGGGTACAAAATTAACAAAGACAAAGGAGTAAACAAAAACTGCAGTTAGGTATTCATTGATGCGAACAACTATTGTTTTTCTACAAATTTACAGCAAGATTTACTGTTGCGTAATAGTATTGTTTTAGAGTTCGCAACGATGTCTCTTGACACACGGGTGTCTTTCGACTCTGAAGCGTGACGTATATTTGCGTCGAGAGTTGTACTCCGTTCAAACCAGTCTAATGAACGTTTTGTTTTCGCTCGGTCTGACTGAACTCGGACGTTGAGATAGCCTACACGTCTTTCGGCCCTGAACTGGCATTTGTATTCAAATTGACACGCATTGTCGGTCTCTTTTTATTATTTTGTTCAAAGATTTTACAAAGTAAAAATAACAAATTACAGATCTTCCAGACATTGCTGTCAGACATGCCGTTAAAATTAATAACCATGATTATTAAAATAAGCAAATATTATAAGGCCTACGCTGAATTCAGCATGACACTTGTTTCTTGTTGCCGGTCGCGAGATCGCTATTACACTGATTGAATTTGAATATTGGGTATTATTATAATTATGTTTGAGGTGTTGGCTAGATTATTTAACCGTTCGTTCACATCTCAGAAGACAGAAAATGGCTTAGCCAAAATTTTAGCCACTTGCAAATTTTATTAGCCTTTTTTTTTCTTTTCTTTTTTTTAGCCAATGGCTAATTTGGCTACCGACAGTGCGAGCCCTGGGTATAATTTCCTTTTTCTTTTTGATATAATACGCTCAATTTTCAAATGGTAATTATACATCCATTTCTGTTAGTTTCTTTGGGTAGTATGTCGAACAGTTACCAATCAAATTAATACAAGAATACTATAGTATAAAGGCAGAGCGTAATTAGCATAAAGATATA
>JAECMU010143323.1:0-14102 GCA_016106625.1 Dracogyra subfuscus | reverse complement strand
GGTCAAAAATGAAACTTTTGCAGGCATCAAATAGACAATAACACCTGCAAATCTAAAACCTCCATATGGTTATGTCCATTGTAAACTGAATAGTTTTTTTCTACAGGACTAACTGTATATTTGGCATTTCTTTAAAAAATTACCTGGCTACAATTTAACTGTATACCCTTGAATCATCAACTTCGCCTGTGCCAATTGCTAATGACGTCACTTTCTAATGACATCATTAGCTTTCCGGGTGTTATTGTCTATTTGATCCCGGAAAAATAATGTAATTAACCAATCAAAATACAGAACACCCCCCAGTCAGTTTACAATATATATTATTTGTTTCGTGGGTTTTTTTGTAGATTCAGTGTTTGATACTGAAGATGAAGAGTCTTCTGATGATAAAACATGGGCTGAATTTATTAATTGGAGTGATTCTGAAGGTAATGTATTAAATGTCAAGAAGAAAGACAGGCTATGCACACTTTTATTATAGGGCATCTTCCTATATTGTTGTATTTAAATCACTTTTTAAATCAAAGATGTTTTATTTGACAGTAATTACATTTCCGTTACATTCATTACAATTTGGCATCATCCCATTGGTCCAACCATAGCAATGTGAGTGTGTTAATTTCTTAAGGAATGTAAAAGATAAATTTTTTAGGGAACGACACTTTTTATTGGTACCTTGTCATACTGAGTATTATTGTTTTAAAAAAAGTAATTCGAAATAAAACATGAATTTTTAGTGTTATTATTAGCAAGTATTTAAAAGAAAAATCATCTGCAATCTTATGAGAGAACGCCTTCACCAATTCATACATTTTGCAGATATTCAGGCCTGTAGCCAGTGGGGGTCGGGTGTGTGTGTGTGGTCGGTCAGCTAAGCAACTCGGGCGCTTTGCGTCCTCATGTGAGGCATTCAGACCTGTCAACTCTCCCGATTTACGCGGGAGTCTCCCGCTTTTTGAACCTTTCTTCTGATCTCCTGACAAAACAATAAATCTCCCGATGAAAAAAAATAATTTAAAAACTTTTTTTTTCAGTCACTTTTCCGAAAAAAAATTAAAGGGAAATAATTCTGAAAGGAAATTCATGAAATTTTCCGAAAACTGCTCTTTTTTCCGAAACAAAAATTATGGGATAGAAAAAAAACATGTGATCAGTTGTACGGCCAATTTAACAGTTTATAAATTGGCATGTTATTATGTTTATTTTCATTTTAGTGGTTACAAAGCGTGTTGCCGCTAATTCAACAGGCTGTGTATTGCCATTCAGTGTTGCCACAAATATAACTATCCAATTTAGTTCTAATAATGCCTCTGAATTGTCAAATGTCTTCCCACTATTATGAATCTGAAGTGACAGGGATACACACGATCGACGATGCATGTTAAAATCACGTCACGGCTAGACAACGAAAAGACCAATTAGCTATATAAAAATATACTTGTGTCAGTTGATTTTGTATGGTTGCGCAGTAAAATGTTGGTAACAAAGGTACACTTCAGAGATTATTTTTGTACAATTAATAAATGTGATGTTTGACATAAAGTTACTCACGGAAATGGGTATAATTCCGTTAAATTTAACTCGATGTCCGTAATGATGTTTTACTTATGATTAATGGAAATACAATATTTATTGCATCATATAATGATTTTAAATACCACACCACTGTTCCTCGTAATAGTAAAAACATAATATTAATTTATAAGATTTATATAAATTTGTCTTGGGTACTTGGCTACACTAACCATAAATGATGATGTAACGTAACCTGTAAGTGCAATACCCTAAATGTACTAATTAAAAAAATTATTTTTTTATTTAAAAAACTAATTTTTTTTATTAAATCATAATAATATTTAAACATTAAAATTTGTTAATAATATATATTTTTAATTATTATTTATTTTTTTATTTTTTATTTTTTAAATGCCAAGATAATAGGTTAACAAGTAAATATGACATTATGTAGTGTTCATATAACTTATTTTAATATATATTTTTTTTTAATCTTGCGATTTTGGGTTAAATTATGTTAATTTAAAAATTCTCCTGCTTTTTTTACAAAATCTCCTGCTTTTTCAACACACATCTCCTGCTTTCTGTTGACTAAAGGTTGACAGGTCTGGGCACTTTAAGCGTACACCCCCACCATCTCATAATCCTGGCTGTGGGCCTGATACTTACTTTGGTTCATACCCCGATGAATGTAAAATAAATAACAGGCAATCCTTAAGAATAGTCAACTACCAGTAGATCTTTTACATCCAGTGCTTCGTGTAAACTAGGAATAAATACATTGAACATATTCCGCGGCAGTGAATTTTGTATTGCATAATTTATCATCATATTGATAGGGTTTAACCCATCAGTTTTTTTAATTATAATCGATCATTAGAACACCATGGGGGAGGGGGGGACATAGCCCAGTAGTAAAAGGCTCACTTGATGCACAGTCGGTTTGGGATCGATCCCCGTCGTTGGGGCTCCATTGTGCTATTTCTTGTTCCAGCCAGTGCACCACAACTGGTATATCAAAGGCCATGGTATGTACTATCCTGTCTTTGGCATGGTGCATATAAAAGATCCCTTGTTGCATTATGAAAAATGTAGCGGGTTTCGTCTGATGGCTACAACTCAGCAATACCAAATGTTTGACATCCAATAGCCAATGATTAATTAATCAATGTGCTCTAGTGATGTTGTTAAACAAAACAAAAATTCTTAGATCACCAATGGTGTCAATATTATGCTTTTAGGGGCATGTTTAGTTTCAGAATATTTATGTTGAAATTGCAAAATCATTACATAATGTTTCATCTGTGTCTACATTCAGGTTTATGTCATGTATACAAATGGCCACATCCTTTGAAACCATAATAAATTGCAAATTGCAACTGCAGAGAACCAATGTTGGGCATGTACGTGTCACTCGATATGCATCTAGGGTGTACATCATGGTTGCTAGTGGCACCTCAAATACGAAATATTAACTTATGAATTTCAATAGGATATCAGTTTTCTCAGTACGATTGTTTATTTTGATAAATAAGACATGCTTATACTATAGGTTTTTTCTCAAAATCTAAGGCATATTTCACATTTACCTACAGTTTCAAAACTAATAACCACAAAATTCTATGTTGATTTGTAACTTTAAGTATAACATTATTTTTCCTTTCACCACGGTTAAGTATATTACTAGTGAAATGAGGAAATTTGTTTTATTTATTTTAGGTTTAAAATGCAAGGAACATTTTAGTGATCTGCCAGGGAGTGTTGTTTGTTGCAGAGAAGGTAAACTGTTTTATAATAGAGAGGCTCTTCATGTGTGGTTTAATTAGCCGGAACCATTAAACTCTAGTGCTGATATATTTTAATATTCCCCAGCTTGTCAGGGGACTATAGGTTTTTTCTCTGTCCATCCATCTGTCTGTCCCACATATGTTTTTCACAGGGCCTTGAGATACTGATCTGAGACTGTGTTTGGCTTTGCTATGTACAGTGTTACAGATTAAGTTTGACTTTCCTGCTGATTTACCAACATGGAGTTATGGCCCTTGATACGAAAATATTTTTTTCAAGACTTTGTTTTCACAATGCCTCAAGATATTGAGCTGGAATTTTGTTATATTATAAATATAAATTATAGCTTTATCATGTACTGTTACAGATAAAGTTTGACTTTTATGGCGATTTACCCATTTTGTTTTACGGTACTTGAGCAGGGGACAATATTTCGAAATCTGAGGTGACCGGAAGTCGGTTCACGTGGTTTTTACCTAGGTTCAGTTACGTGAATTATATTTGCGTAACCTGTGGATTACCTGATTGGTTACCTCAAAATTACGTTGAAATTATATTTTCAATACATAATGTTTTTCTCAAACATAAAGTTAAAACAAAGTACAAAAGAAAACGTTTTATAAAACAGTTTCTTTAATGCTTGCAAATCAAAAGAAGTGACTTGTAGGTGTTTCTTTTGTTTTCGTACGACTGTGGCGTTGTAGATTATTATTATTATTATTATTATTCACCACTTGCAATCGGGATTGCAAAAAACAATTTTTATTTGCCCGAATCTAAAAAAACGCTGTCCTCGGGCATCAGGTCACCGTATTGAACCGCTGTGCAGCTTGCAGAAGTTAACGCTATTGTAAAAGGACTAAATATCAGTCCAGTACTGAAACAAAATAGATACATTTCCTGGTGCATGATTAGACTAATAATTTTCTATTATAAATAACAAATAAAGGGTACCATTTGTCACTGATATGTAAAATTTAGTATACAGCAGATTACAAAAACCTCACCAAAAATCCAAACAATAAATGCCCAGTTCCTCTGAACTATAAAACGGGCTACTCATTGGTGCATGATTAGATTAATACAAATAAATCGTATAATAACATAAAAAGAAAGACCACAATTTGACACTGATAATTTTGCAGTGACGATGCTACTTTCACTGGTACTTCTATACTACAGTGACGTTCTTGGTTGTTTGTTATTTAAAGCTCGTTATGTGATGTTAGTATTTTTCAGCTTTTATGACATTTTTTTTTCATTTTTGTTTACGTTAAAACCGTTTTCAACTTTTGTAAAATTATAAGCAATCCAATATTATGTCTACATATATTCCTTTAGAGGTATAATAGCAGCAGATAATTTAGGCACCTTAGCGGTTCGTGGACATTTCTTTAAAACTTTTGGCTTGACTCTATACTGAGCCTTCGGTCTCAAGTTGCAGCCGTTGCAATATACCATTGTCTACTGGTTTGTCTAAAACATTTGTGAGAATACTAGTAGTATGTCTGCATGAATAAATTTCCCATAATCGTAAAGTCTACAAGTTTTAATTTCTGAACGTCTACAGGACACGACGTAACCGATTTGCGGTTTGCCGTAAATTTAATGTTGCGTAACCGACACGCGAACAGAACGGCGGTTCGCGTGAAATATTGTGCCCTGCTTGAGCATAGGACATACCAAAAATGCTAAGGTTCGGTAGGTGACATGTACCGGTAATGCTTTAGCAGTACTCTCAGAATGCTTGTTTTTATTGGGTGTGAAACTATATATGGGTAATATAAGCAATATTCCTTGTATGTTTACATTAGATTGCTGGATCTGATATATTTTGTCAGTTTGTTTTAGATGTACATTTGTTTATTAGTGTTCATGAATAAGAAAATATGTAAAGCTTTATTGGCAATACAGGGCCATGAATAGCAGGTTGGGTGTGGTAGACCTTGGGAACATTTGCTGTGCAAAAAGATATGACAAAAGTGTCCTTTCTGGTGTGCCATTTTTGTCAAGCTTCAAAAGGTCTTATATTAACTGTGCCCTGAATTGTGGTCCCTATTTAATTTTGGCTGTTTACGAGTCTGGGACGCCATATTGTTAGAATATATTAATTGTGTGTTCTGATTTCAGACAACTCTGTGATGGTTACGCGTTATTCAAGAAGTTTAATAGAACATGCATTGAAGTGTATTTTGAAATGTAAGTATTTAGTTTGATTTTTGTTTTAATGTAATTCTTTATGTATATGAGTCTTCAACAGTAGGATTACAGAAAACATTAATTTGGACATTGTACATCATTTCCCTCAGGGAGGACAAAAGATTTTGTTATAATTGCTGCAGTCCACTTTGCTGTATTCAATGTTGTTCGCAAACAAACTTTCTAAACTGGGTGTTGGCAGCGCAGATCAAAAGTGGAGAAATAGTGTTAAAAAGGACTTGCATATTATAGTATTTAGATGAATTTTAGTAAAGAATATAATTCTTATATATTACATGATGCAGAGTTAAATCCAGAAAAGCAATAATTGTCCCCAAAACTAATTTGAAAATTGTATATCATTTGTAGATCTATTTATCACTGATTTGAACAACTTGCTATTTAATCTGTTCACCTGCTTGCACATATTGGTTATTCATACACAAAGCTGCCAACTGCTACGCTTTGGGTGTAATTTGTTACGCTCAATTAACGTTTGCTACGCTGCTACGCTCATGCCCAAATCGCTACACTCAGTTAAAAAAAATCTAGCGATTTCTGGAAATTCCACTAAAAATTGGACGTAATTTTGGAATACAGTAACAAAAAAACTGAATTCCTCATTTCTGTGGCCTTTTTAAAATTCCAACACATAAAAGTATAATTTGCGTTTTAAGACCTATTGTAAAACAATTACAGTAAGATGTATTCAATAACGGACGTGTAGTTTTATTGTAGGCCGACCCCATTGTTGCGTACTATAAAACTTTCAAAGAACTGGTTTTCCGTTATGCTATGCTTGCATGCAGTGAACACAGAAAATTGCATGTGAACGTATACCAGTTCGGAATAGAACTAATGTGATGCTAGCAGAATAGTTAAATGTTTATTTGTGTTCACGGTTAGTTGGTATTTTCTTTTGTTGTTGTTTATGACATTTGGCCATGCTATGCTCAATTATATTTCGCTATGCTCAGCTTGTCATGGATGCTACTCTCACTTGTGGCTAGGGGTTGGTAGCTCTGCATACAGAACATCTGCTATTTGATTTCTTTTACAAATTATACTTTGGTTATATTTTATTTGGCCAATTGAAACTGATGAAAGATTTTTTGGGCAAAATAGCTCATTAATTTGTATGGTCGGTGTTGTTTTTGTTTTTTAAATTATTTATTTAATGAATGCCACATTTACAGATTACACTATATTTATCATTAATTAAAGGCTTTTGTAGGAGATATCACTGGCACAATAATTTGTGAAATCTATGCGATATTTCCGCATGAAATATCACTTCATATAATCTTGATTAGTCAAGACAATATTTTGTTACGTCACTGTGTTTGTTTCAGGGCTAAACCTAGCATTAGTGATGTTACGCCACTGTCGTTCTGCTAGTTAATGAGTCTATCGCTGACATTCAACCCACATTACTGACATTGTTTACAACTGTTGCAAATGAAAAGAATGATAATGGATGATAAAAAGAATACCCCCTTGTGTCTTGTGATATCATAATTTATCAGCACTCGTTGATAAAAGTATAAAATGCTCTGCAAGGCTCGGATTTTATACTTTTATCAACTTGTGCTGATAAATTATGATATCACAAGACACTCGGGGAGTATTCCTCTATATATCCCATGTGACTTGTCTATACAGTAGATTAATTACATGGACTTAATTATAATAATTAGATTTATTGTCCAGCTTAAGTCCTAATGCAAATGCTATGCCTTTGGCTTTCAGTTGAAAATGACAGTATGATTAGAATTTTAAAACATTTCATTTATTTTAGATGTTGAGTACAAGAAATATTTTCATCGCCCACCAGGGAGTGTTGTTCGTTGGAGAAATTTTGACAGAGGTAAGCAGTCGGATAACAGAGAAGTGTCTTCATGTTTGGTTATTTTGACCGTTAGCTATTAAACCACACTAGTACTGGCATTTATTTGATGTAGTTCTTCAAACGATCAGTGAGATGATTTTTCAGTTTCCAGTAGACATACTGACATTTGGTTTTTTAGTATGATGAACAGACCTGTCAAGCCTCCTGGATTCCGCAGGATTCTCCCGGTATTTGGTCAAATCTCCCGTCTCCTGTGCTGGAGAAAATTTCTCCTGTAAAATGATAATTTCTCCTGTAAAATGACATTTTTGTAAGCATAAAAGATAGCATAAGGGATGTAACTCTGCCTCTTTTTTTTTTCATTTGAAAAACTTCGGTTGATTTCGGTTTCCAACAATGTACAAGGCCGAATTGTCCCGACTGTTTAACGTTTCCGAACTTTATAAAATTTATATAAATTTGTCTTGGGTACCTATAGTAACCTACTTCTATTTGGGTACACTAGCCACAAATGATGATGTAACGTAACATGTAAGTGTAATGCCGTAAATGTACTAATTAAACATTTTAATTTCTTGTTAATGTTCTTAAATATTTTGGATAAAAGACATTTTTAAAAAATAAAAAATTATTATATCATAATAATATTTAAACTTTAAAAAGAAATATTAATTAATTGTTTTTTTTTTTTTTTTTAAAGCCAAGATCAAGTATATATGACATTACTCGAGTATGTAGTGTTCATATAACTTATTGTAATGTTTACAACAACATTGCAATTTTGGGTTAAATTGTGTGGTTAAAAAATCTCCTTTTTTTGGACAAAATCTGCTGCTTTTTCAACACACACCTCCTGCTTTCTCTTGACTAAAGGTTGACAGGTCTGATGATGAAATATCTATTCGTATTTCTGTAGCAAAATGCATTTGAAAGACATTTTTGGGTGGGATTTACCTCAGTCTGTTGAGTCAAAGGATCGAACCATTTCGGTGGATCCACTGAACTGATTGGGGTTTTTTCTTGTTCCAACCAACTGGACAAAGGCTGTGCTATGTGGTTTGCTGTCTGTGGGAAAGTGCATATAAAAGATCCCTTGCTGCATTTGGAGAAATGTAGCGGGTTTCCTCTTGACTACGTGTCAGAATTACAAAATGTTTGACATCCAGTAGCTGATGATTAATTAATCAATGTGCTCCAGTGGTGTTGTTAAACAAAGCAAACTTTTTGAAAGATATAGTGTTACCCTTAAATATGACAAGCCCATTTGTGAGTAGAGCCGAAACCGATGTGTATTATATATAACATGCTCCTATTCCACTTGACAGTTAGAGTAGAGCAATGTTTCTGTTTTGTCAACACTACATTTTGAACTATATGTAAGTAACGAAAACTCTGTTAACGTGCCCATATTCTCTGAAGATTCAGGCACGTCCTTCCTGGGCATGTGTTCAGATTTGTGCCAGATCTCTGGTCCAGGAAAGAATTTCAACTAACTTTTCACAACTGTAAACATTTATTTGTGACAATATCTGTGAAAATTGGTACATTTGAGGAAATATGTCCGATTATTTTATGTGATTTTTTTAATAATGTATGGTGGGTGTAAGAGTACAACGTCGTACACAGCTCAAAGAATGTCATGAATGTTAAACGTGATGTATCCATTTTTTTAATTTCCAGTAAAAGTGATTTTTTTAATTGGCATATATAAAAAAAGGATTTACCTAATACAATTTCATAAGATTCAATCACATTTTGCAGCAAATCGGTGGTCCTACGATTAACCCTTACTGACATACAATAATGGCTTTAACTAAAAATGAATCGATGGCCCTGGCCGAGTTGCTATATAAACTAGTAATAATGACCTTCGAAAAGTCAAATTTCAAAAAATGTATTAACTCTATCTCATGACCTAATTCTTTGGTCCCACCA
This sequence comes from Dracogyra subfuscus, assembly GCA_016106625.1. Taxonomy (NCBI): domain Eukaryota; kingdom Metazoa; phylum Mollusca; class Gastropoda; order Neomphalida; family Peltospiridae; genus Dracogyra; species Dracogyra subfuscus. The sequence goes on along the minus strand of JAECMU010143323.1, from coordinate 4,813 downwards.
TAAAGATTTAATAGAGTAAACTCAATGCGTGTGAATTAATCGAACTCTCATTTCTGGTAGTATTTTAAAGACGAATGTCTTAACAATCATGTTAATCAAGAGAAGCATGCCTGTCTTGGGTGATTTGGGCTGTCGAGGATTAAGGTGATAATTACAGAATAAATATAGTGTATCGTGGTGTGGCATTTGAATACTTTTATCTAGAAACCATAAATGCTAAACTTCATAAACATGGGTTTGACGCACAATAGCCAATGTATTGTTCATGCTGGGGTGTCATTAAACATCTATTCTATTCATAAACATGAGAAAAATAATTGATCACATGGGTGAAATAAAAGAGAGTGTATGATATTTAATATGGAAAATAAAAGGGGTATAATAAAAAAAATGGTCTCAAAGTTTTTTTTATGGCAAATTGCATAAATAAAGTTATTTTCTAGTTTGTCCTGTTGTGCACATTATTCTATAACAAACTTTCCTCTAATCACAACCCTAACTTATTAATTACCTTATATGTTTCTGTTTCAGTTAAAGATGTTGCAGTATACAGAGATATTTGCAAAAAAGTGCTTACACGTGAGTGGCTATTTTGTTTATTTTGTTAGTTAACAAAGCTGCAGAAAGTACTTTTTAATTTTATATTTTTTTTAATTCATGCACTCAGCACATTTTATTTACCGTTATATAGCGTTACATGGTTAAGTACCACACAGATACTGAGAGGAAACCTGCCACCATCACTTCATGGGCTACTCTTTTCGATTAGCAATAAGGTATCTTATATGCACCATCCTACAGACAGGATAGTACATACCACTTACGGCCTTTGTTACACCAGTTGTGAAGCATAGGCTAGAATGAGAAATAGCCCAATGGGTCCACCGATGGGGATCGATCCTAGACCGACCACGAATCAAGCAAACACTTTATGACTGGGCGATGTCCCGCCACCAGAAAGTACTTGCCCGATTGCCAAATGCGAGTAAAAACTCTGATGGAGGCTTTAAAAAATACAACTACATGTACCAGTCCAACGGGTGATCTGTATTTCTGACTGACTGTAATTTAATTTTTTAGATATATATTTTGTTTTTGCACTGAATCTGTGGTGTTTCAGTACAGTGTATACAAATAAGGTTTTGTGTCACAGTAACGATACAAAATGTGTATATTTATACATTATATAGTTTCAGTACAGTGTATACAAATAAGGTTTTGTGTCACAGTAACGATACAAAATGTGTATATTTATACATTATATAGTTTATAAACACCATTTTAATGCGACAGAACGTAGCTAGTGCCTAACAAAGAATGATTTCACATGTCATACTGCAAAAGCCTGGCTAGGTTGATGATACGTACTTTATTTGTGTACAAAAACAGGAGAAATAGAAATATATAGATAGAAACATGCACGTATGCATGCACACACACACACATGCATATATACAATTTACTCTTTTTTTTCTCTTTTTTTCAGGTGCTTATTTCATGTTTGAAAAAATAATATACCTGAAAATTCCACGAGACTATCTGACTAGGATTCGTCATGAGATTTCAGGTACATTCGTATATATTTAATGATGTATATATTCATATTATAACTGGTATAACAAGTTTTACTTGAATGTTTTCCAATACTATCTTGTTTAGAGACTAACTAACGAGCTATGAGGAATTATGAATTATCTGTCCCGAGTGAATGATTGTTGTAAACCTGAGCCTTTGGTGAGGGTTTTACATTCATTCACAAGGGACAGATAATTCATAATTCGTCATAGTTGGTTATGCTCTTTATTCCCCATTGTCAATTTTAACTGATTTTTAATGTAATAATTCCTTCACTGTCTAGAAGAAAGCCATTAGCCATTACGTCATATAGTCTTATGCACATTACATAATGTGAGTGATGACATACATGTGACGGTGTTCTTTTCACAGCCAAATGTTTCCAGTACAAAATATTACAACTGTGGTTGCATAACTATTTTTCTATGCTACTAAAGTCACTGCTCACGAAAATATACTGTTTCATGTTTATCAAACGAGTAAGTAAAAAACCATTCCTGTAAGTATCTGTAAATCATATCTGATAACATGTGTAATCTGACTCACGAATGTAAACATTATATGAATAAAAGTGAAGTTCCCACGTGCCAAACAAACAACCAAGTGTTGTGATTTTTAAGCTTTCGCTAGTCAGATACCAAAACTATTTACTTGTTTCATAAAAATTACAGGTAAGCTAGTTTAGTATTCTCTGTGTTGACTAATATTTATTTATTTGTTATCGTTTCAGAATATAGGACAGGACCTGTATATGTCAATGATTCTCAGAGACTGGTGTGTTTTAAGAATAGCATCACTGACAGCAGTGTTGAAATTAATAATAGGAAACAATTGAATATATGTAAGTTGATTGATTACTTTTTTTTTTCCAGATGTTTTAGATTTTTTTTTTAAGTGTGTCTATTTAATATCGGTCTCTTTGTGTCTACGTACACACATACATTACATGCAGGGGTGGGGAAAAGCCCTTTTTTTCCCTTGTCTGGGACCGATTCTTGATCTCTGAGACTGAAATTATTTTTTTAAAACGTGAGTTTGCCAGTCCCACTTTTGTCATTCTTGGTTGGTCCAAAGCACCTGTCCGTTTCTATTATTGGAACAAATTCTTATCCGCCAATTGGATCGGCCTGCCCAGACAAATCTAGGAAAAAAAGTCACAGGAAAAAAGTCACAATTTTTAATAAAGAAATATATTAGCAATGAAACATAGATTAAACACATTTTGTCAAAGATTTTTGTTCTGTGATTTTAATGTTGGTGGTTTAGACACATTTCCACCACTTTGTTTTGCGAGTTGCATGTTTGGTATACATGAACCCCTCATGACAGATTTTGTGACCACCCTTATTGCTATGAATAACTTCCAAATTAAATATACATTGGTATCTTGTGCATGATTTAAAATAATAATAATAAATAAATAGTGGTCAAACTGACTGGTGTTTCAGATGTCTGTGATTTTAAAGTCTGCCATAAGTCGACCTAATCAATCCACTGCCACTAGTCTAGACATTTGTCAAAGTCCATGAGCTGGTCACGAGATAAAACGGACATTAACAATAATAACATTCTTGGTGAGAAAGCTACCAAGGTATTACACTACAATTGAAACAAAGGATCTAGAGTTTGCAACTGGTCACAATCAACACATGTCAACACCTGTGTACGGAGCTCTGTCGCAGTGGCGGGTCGAGTGTCCGAGGCAAGAGGGTTTTGTGAAATACAAACTGCTTGAAATAGTATAAAATATACTGAAATAATCTGTAAATGTGTTTCTTGTTGACTGTTCAATGTAGTGTATCAAATAATTATAAATTAGGACTTTAAATTTTTTTAAAGATGTAAACCTTTTTCCTTTTTTTTAAAGTGGGAGTGAGCTGGAATAGCTAAACCGGCTATCTTTAGAGCCAGGAGAGGTCAAATGTCATCCAATCGGTGACAATGTTATTAATTGCTTTGTCTAAACGTGTGCCAGTTCAAATCATCAAACATTCCAACTGTGTTATTGGTTATTAATTTTCAGGACAGTACTGAATACTGGTACTTTTTATACATATATGGGAGTTAAAATGCATAACTTTTATTCCTTTTTTATATTATTTATTCCATTAAGTAAAATTTATATAATTAGGTTTTTTTGCTGATGATCAAAACAAAATTTCTTTCATGTTTTGATGGTTATCATTTTGCATTCATGATTCAAATAAAAATATTATTTAAAAAAAAAAAATTTGGTTTGTTTAACGACGCACTCAACACATTTTAAGTACGGTTAAATTGGCATAGGACATATGGTTATGTTGAGAAAAAAACCCAGTCAATAGCTGACGGGGATCGATCCTAGACCGACCGCGCATCAGGCGAGCACTGTACCACTGGGCTATGCTGCCCGCTAAAAATATACAAATGCCAATATGATTATGTTTTTAAAACACTATTTGGCAAATATCACCTTTTAAATGAAACTCGGACACACACACACACACACACGCACCCCACATTATGTACTAGGTTGTGGATGAATAACTAGTAATATTAAGAAATATCTTTTTTTGTAGTAACAAGCAGGTTATTGACATTTGTATTAAACAAATTATTGCTTAGTAGTTTAACACAAGCAAATTGTTAGTCAGTACACCAAGTACATGTTGATTCATTATTAAATCAGTTCTATGGAAAATACAATCAATAATTAGAAAGTAGTAAATAATGAAATGAAAATGTGGTCCACATGTTGCGACCCTTTTCTCGAGTATTAAAACACTATTTCACAGTTCTCGCTCCAGCCAGTGCACCACTACTGGTATATTAAAGGCTGTGGTATGTGCTATCCTATATGTGGGATGGTGCATATAAAACATCCCTTGCTACTAGTGGAAAAATGTGGTGGGTTTCCTTTCTTGGACTATATGTAAAAATTACCAAATGTTTGACATCTATTTGCCGATGATTAATAAATCAATGTGCTCTACAGACTGTTAACTATTTCACAGTTATCCATGTTGTACATGCAGAGGCAATCTCATGTACTTTTATTCTTGCACATGGGGCTGTACTATTAAAATTCACTTCAGGAATGATGTACAACTGGCCTCGGTGGCCTAGCGGCTAAGTCGCCGGACAACAGGCTGGTAGGTACTGGGTTCGCAGCCCGGTACCGGCTCCTACCCAGAGCGAGTTTTTAAGGACTCATTGGGTAGGTGTATGGCTGCTACACCCTCTTTTCTCTTTCACTAAC
>JAECMU010143233.1:0-11014 GCA_016106625.1 Dracogyra subfuscus | reverse complement strand
TATATAAAAGTCCATTTGTATGTGATATCTTGTCTGTGGGATGGTACATATAAACGATTCCTTCCTAAAAAAAAATAATTAAAAAACAAACAAACAAACAAACAAACAACCCACAAACAACAAACAACAACCAATGTAGTGGGTTTCCAAGGCATGTGTGCAGGAATTTCAGCGGGGTTGGTGTTATAGACTGTGTTGAGCGAAGTTTATATGGGGCCATGATCCCCAGAAAATACATTTCAATTTGTTTTAAGCTTGGGCAAGTAATGGTTTTTACCTCCATTTTCCCTTCCCCCGCACATGCACCCAATTCCACTCTTAGATTATATGTAAAAATTACCAAATGTTTGACATCCAACATCAGATGGAAGGAAGGATAGGATTTGTTTTATTTAACGATGCACTCAACACATTTTATTTACGGTTGTATGGCTTCGGATGATTATTAAACCAGTATGGTTTAACTTTGATGTATTTACCCCTCCCCCCCCAACTTTACCCTTGAGTATATTTTATTAAACAATATATACATGATTAATGTGTTTCTAGTATAAAAACTAAACTTTGAAAGTTCTACTAACACTTTATAAAATATTTATTCTGAAATATGAAGTTACGTTGTCATGATCAAACAGGTTTTAACGAAAGACTCTAGTACCGTATCATCAAACGAACATTCTTCGTACAGTGCAATATTTGTCTTTTAATTTTTTGAGACGAACCCTACAATTTGAAATCGACAACCGCACGTGCTAACTGAAACTGACAGCAGGCTGTAGTTTGAACTTTGCCGAGCAATGGCGGCAATGACTACAAATCGAACGTATACTTTTGACGATATCCGTTCATAGCGAACACGCACGAGTTTTTTAAAAGTGCATTTGAGCTTGTATTTCATATTTCTACATGATGTTATAATATGATATCCAGACATAGCAGCTTTAATGGGTTGTATTTTTCTTTCAAGAGGTTTGACCCTTCGTGAACTTACAGCAGACTAGCAGAACAAAATATTTTTCAACTCGGAGCAAAATAAATTAGTTTTACAACATTCATATTGGGTCTTTGTTTCAAGAATAAGATGTTTACAAGGCCTATAGGTATGACATTTGGAGTGGGGAAGGCACAGTCTAGTTGGGCGGGGTGGGGGGAGGTGGGGGATAAGACAGATTTGAATGGGTATATGGAATAGGAAACCCCCCCACATACATTTGTGGGGGGACGAGGGGGCCTCTCCCCCGGTTCCTACAGGGTGGAGGAGGGGCGGTGAGGGGGCGGACACAGGCCTGGCTTACATTGTGTTAATAATTTTATTCATTATTAAATATTTTTAATTTTCTAATTAATTAATGAAATAAGCAAAATAAACACTACGCTTCTTATATTTTGTTCAATGCACAAAATAAACTGTAATATTAGTCCACTTTGACTGAAATTGGTTGACAATTAACAGTTGCTATTTTAAGCTATGTTTATTTCACCTGAACGTGGAAATTGTGCTTTGCCAAGTAATACGTTTCACTACTCAACACCCCTCTAAACAATAGGTGTGAACTGCGGAAAAGCCTTGTGCAACAGACTGTAACGTGAATATTAGTAGCTAAACATAGCATCAATAAACACAACCACAGATGTGTAACAATGCAAAATTATAAATATTTGATCTTAAAACATTTATACTGTTATTTTATTTATTGCTTTTTTTAAATACATTTATAAACAAATGAAATGTATCAGCATTCAGCACTGTTCTGCACTGAAGAGTAAGATAGACTGTCCACAAGGCATTTGTAAAGTTTACCATTCGTTATAATCTGGAAATTGGGCTCTATCGGATAATCGGTTAAACCGGTTATTGGCATAAATTTTCACACGCACCGGGGCTATGCAATTAAGCGGATTTGACTGTACTATAATACCAGTAAGTTATGGAACCATGATAACTAAACAAAATATGGCTGCCTTACAAAATCCACAGGAAATGTATGTTAATATTCATAAAGAGGAGCGATTTCTTTTCTTTCTTTTTTATTATACTATCATCTTGTACCTTGCAATACAAAACAAAAAGTGTCTCTGTAAAAATAAATGCAATTTAATTAGCTTGCTCGATATGCACTTTGCATTTAACTGTAGATACTGGTATCTTTTCTGTATAGATGTATTGGCAAATTAATTTTACATTGCTGAATTTCCGATTCCAACCAGCGTTCCATGACCGTGTATGATACAAATTAATATCTACATTATGTAAATAAGCTTTAAATCAATGTTGCGGGAATTCAATTTAGCAAATAAAATGATCCTGATTTACAGACCTGCTGATCCAGAACCAATGCCTCTTTGAGATAGAACTTCTTGACACTTTTAGTGCTGTCCATTATACAGCGCAAATAACTCTCTAGCAGGTTCTCGTTCAGTGCGATGAACAGCCATGCTCGACCTGAAATATTACATACAGAAAGATAAAACAAAGGAGATAACTTATGACAATATAATGCTATAACTATGCTTGACAAGAAATATCAGATAATTCAAAGGAAACTTCTCAGGGTTACGTATAGGCACAATCAACCTGAAATATGAGGTAAAGATAACAAATATTAAAGACACAAAAAGGTAACAAAAGGGAGATAACTTATGACAACACAGTGTATGAGCTACCATGCTCAACATGAAATATAAGATACAGATAATTCAAGGAAGACTACTCTTGACAACACACATAGTTCTATAAACAGCCACACTCAACCTGAAATATGAAGTAAAAATAATAAAAGGGAGACTATACATGACAATATATTCAGTTTAAAGAGACCCTCAGTAAACCATAAGTCCCTAAAAACTGGGCATTTATCTTGCACCCTTTTTTAAATATTAGTATCAAATCATAGACTCCTATCATATACTTTTTCTAACCCACATGATCGCGTATGATGAAGTCTTTTTCTCCCATCCATTCGATAAATAAATCATTATCTTACACGATGAACAAAGATGGCTGAAAACGTTACTTCTTTATTTCACTGTTTTATCATAAATAAACTACACTATCATATTTGCCACATCCATTTCATGTGTCAAATGTTATTTAACCCTACAAATTAACAAGACAGCTTTTATAATGAAGGTTTTAATAACAAAATATCAATCTAAAACTAACCAACTCGCATTAATATGATGTCGTATATTACCAACGCCATAATACTCCCCATGTTAAATTCAATGACATCATAGTCATGCAAAACAGATTTATGCTGCATGGGCTGGCATCAAGGAATGGGTCTGTCTTGATTGGCTAGAGATGGGAGAAAGCAACCACTTTGCACCAGATACCCCTTAAAACCAGACTTTTTAATTGGTACGTTGGGTGACTGGTTTAGACGGGTTTCACTGTATTATAATTTTGTTTTAAATAACACATGGGAGACAACTCATACCAATATATCATGTGGTAACAACAGCCATGCTTGAGGTCAATATTAAGATTTTTAAAAATTGAAATAATAAAGGTTGCTCTAGACAGAATACTTAAAACATACCTTAAATGTGTTTTTTTGTTTTTTCAATGAAAGGGAGATAACTCATGACAACACTATGGACAGCCATATTGGACCGAAAATATACAATAAGATAACACAAGGGAGGCAACTCTGACTGAAAATATTAGATTTAAAAAAAAGGATAACAAAGTGGAGGTAACTCATGATAGCACACTCAATGCTATAGACAGCCATGTCCGAGATGAAATCATAGATTAAAAAAAACAAAAAAAAACAAAGGAGATTAATCATCATAAAAAGCTCATAATGAAATATTAAAAACAATAATTCCACTGAAGTAAATATGTCACCTACTATAAAATGATGCAGCTACATGTACAAACCAAATTTCACTAACATAGGTCTTACAGTGTTAGATAAACTGATACTTCACTGCCACTATCGAAAAGGTTAATACCTAAATCTCCACCTTATGAAGGCAAGACAAAAAATAACACAAGGGAGATTACTCACAAAACAGCCACATCTGAAACTGAAGCCAAATTGAAGACCAGCCTTGGTGGCGAAGTGGTTAAGCCATCGGATTACAGACTAGTAGGTACAGGGTTCGCAGCCTAGTACCGGCTTCAAACTAGAGTGAGTTCTTAGGGAGCTCAGTGGGTAGGTATAAGGCCACTACACCCTCTTCTCTCTCACTAAACACTAATAAACTAACCCACTGTCCTGGACAGACAGCCCAGATAGCTAGTTTTGTGTCCAGGACAGCGTGTTGAACCGTAACTGGATATAAGCATGAAAATAAGTTGAAATGAAAATTCAGGTAACCCATTTCAAATCTGCGTACCCCATTACGATGTCCTGTACACACAATGCAAAAAAAACAAGACTGCGTGAACACTGTAAGAATGAAACTACTGTTTTCACAAGTTTCAGAGGCATGTGAAACATTCCATTTTTTAAATGCTAAACAAACTAATAATGAAACCAGCCCAGCAATTCTCACCTCTTCCTAAATCAGTAGTAACGTTGTCAAACTTCTTAATGTCTTTCACAATATCTTTCCTTGTAAATTCCGCCACCATCCGCCAGTAACCGTACGTAACATTGTGCAAGCTGAACAAATAACCAAGTGAAAAGATCATTAAATGTACCCAGAATACATATACATATATAATAATATTAAAGGCTCTGCTATATATTATTCTAATTTAACACATTTTGCAAGAAGATATATGGACTGGATATAAACCAGTCAAGAACCTTGTGTTTGAAATTGAATTCTACTATGGTGAAATTAGCTGGTAAGCTTTAAGTCAGGCATGCATTTAAAGCCTAGTATAGCAAAAATACTGCTCGATATGGGTATCAGTATTGAGTCAGTACTGAATATCATACCAATACAAAGGTAAATCACCTAAAAACAAAACTGATATCGATACTGAACTTCAAATTTCAATACCTCCCAGTTCGACTCCTATGTTAAAGAGCCATAACCCAGTAAAAAAAAGTATTGGTAAATATCTATAAAAGTCAAACTTGATCTAGTAAAGCTATACAATATCTTGATGCACGAAATAATGGCCAGAAAACTAATTTTAATTTCTCCTATGTTCAAGGGCCACAACTCTGTTAAAAATGAGTAAATTGTCATGAAAGTCAAACTTGATCTGTAACAGTACATGATAAAGCTGTAACACAAAATTTCAAGGCACTGCCATACACACAAAAAAAGGACCAGAAAACAAATGTTAATTCCTCCTATGTTCAAGGGCCACAACTCTGTTAAAAATGGGTAAATCGTAATGAAAGTCAAACTTGATCTGTAACAGTACATGACAAAGCTATACACAAAATGTCAGCTCAAATATATTGAAGCATTGCGGGATAAAAAAGTCAGGAAATGTGTACTGTGTATGTTTGATACAGACAGATGGACGGACAGACAGCAGGTAGAGCTGGGCGGTATACTGTACATACAGTGGACAGTTCGGTATCGGTATCATGTTAATACCATTTACGATACCAAGCAAATGTATCCACCATTTAGTACAGCACTAACAACATACATGTATCTGATGAATGCAAAATAGTTGAACAGTAGACAGAGGGCATTGTGTATGGAAATTAATTTTCTTTCTAAAGATGAAATAAGTGGGTGAGACATAATTTTTAAATCCAAGTATACCAAACATACAACTTGAAATCGGTATCATATCAATACTGAACTGATACTGAGGTATATCACTCCAAAAATACTGATACCAAACTTGAAATTTCAGTACCACCCAGCTCTAACAGAAGGAAAACAATTTCATTTTAATGCATTGCATGTACATTGTTTTAAGGACAACTGCTGTGTATGTGGGACAGACGGACAGAGACAGCGACTAATAAAATATTAATTTCATTACCCATGAAGAAGAGCGTGATCGAGATTTTCACACAGTTTGCGACACGGTCGGTCCGAACTGGTCAAAACGATGCTGCTCTCTGACCCGTGATAATACTGCAATTCATGGATCTGAAATTATAAAAAGGAAAAGAATATTTATTAACACATTTTAAAGTATGGCAGGGCTCAAAATAAGAAGTATATTCAAGCCATAGGATTTCAAATTTCATGGGAAACACCTTTTGGGTTCCGTGCCCCGAGATCATGGGAACCCATCGGCAGCTGTTTTTAGGTTCCATGAAAACAAGTTATCGGAACCCATTTCTTATACCATAATGCAATGGAGGTTGGGTAATTTGTTCTTGTTTTTATTTTATTTTACATCAAATAAAAGTTCCAGTCCAGCCAACTGACTGTTCTGAGGCTTTGTGTCTGTCCTTGAATAAACTAAATGTGGAGATTCATCATTGTCGATTATTATAATATTATGTATGTGTTATTACTGTTAACAAGTTTAATGATGCCCAGTAGTTCTGAAAATTACGAAGTCACCCAACTGGCCGTTTGCAGGCACAAACAGCGAGGTTTACATTCATGATTGTCACAGAATACGCCATTAGCAAATTCTGGACAACGGTTCCGAGAAATTTTGCTTGGAACGAAATTGCAGTCAAAATAACGATTACCATCACATTTCTACACCCTAATCGTATATTGTGATCTATTTCGAGCTCACTGAGACCAAAAAATACTCACTTTGAAACAATCTTCACTTTGAATTAAAGGAAGAGGTTTACATTGGTGAACTACACACACTAGTAGACAAAACCTGACAGCACAAACGAATTCTGTTGTTAAAGTTGACAACATGACAACTTTCTAAGCATACTTCAGCAAAATACCACATGCGCTGATACACCGGATATAGTTGTACTCTTTAACAACCTTTGTCAAACCCCTAACCCAAAGCCAAATTTCATAACCTCACATCACTACTTGTAGTAAGTTGTAGTATCGTCCGTGGCCCTGTTTCGGTGGTTTCGCCATTTATTTGAAGATTACTGACGTCGTTGACTTTTGCATGGGGAAAGTAAACAAATGTCTATCACATTCACGGAAATGTTCGTAAAAATAAGGTTAAAATTAGCAATGAAAGCAATATCAAACTTTATCTAGTCATAAACACGGTACATTTATTAATACCTTTTTTCCATGAGTTTCGAAGACTCTTTATTTGAAAGATAACTTATTATTAAAACTATTTTTGTCTTTTCTCAACTGTATTTCTGTTTTGTCATTGGAGTCGCATGACTGTCATGGCATCTGCAGGCAAAACTCTCTTTACAGATACTTGCCAAAAATATATGGTCCTTATATGTTTTAACATAAACATACTTCTGGATATATCTCTTTGTATATTTATTAAAATTCAGAATGCAGCTTAGATTTTTTAACCAAACAATTTTACCATTATAATTATTCATTTGTTTAACTATTAACACACTTGCAAGACAACAGAATTGTTATATTCATGTTCCTAAAATGTTGTTTGTTAACATTGGTTCTGGAGGACTCCGTTTTATATTAAAATGTTTAAAATATTTGTTATAAATTATTATTAGTACATGTTTTGTTGAACAGCATACACGTTTTGATAAAACACTGAAATGTTTTGTGTTGGAAAGTTTTGGCTGTAAGATATACCACTAAACGTTTCACTCACCGAAATAGGTGACGTAGTTAATGATATTTACTACAGTTTTTGACACACGTACGCTATATAGCGGCCAGTTCAGTGTCCATTTGAAGCTTAGAAATACTAATAAAAAGGCAGCTATTTGAATAACAACTGTATGTGTATAAATATTGATATGATTTAGAATCGAATGCTTATCATTATGCTCACCGAAACTGGTCCACCCATTGGCCATGATAATAACTAGTAAATTTCATAGTATGAAAAAAAAGTGTTTTCTCAATTACTGTTGGAAGTTCTATTGACGAAAACAAATACGGATACATATAATGAAATAGTCATAAAAATAATTCAAACTGTTACACAATAAATCAGAATTCATATGCCTATATCATATGGCACAATGCAGCGTGCTGACTGCATGATTATCATTATGCTCAGCAGTCATCAGTCATGTGACGAAATATGTAATGTTTTTTAATAAATTTAAGACAGAAACTAAATCAGTATAATATTGGAAACTTACGCTTCTTATAGCCTTCTGGATGTTGGCAATGATCTTGTCCTTCAATCGCATGCGATTTGAAGAACTAGACATTGTTCTTTTGAGCGCTTTCCCCTTCCTGTCACTTACATCATGAGACAAACATTGAACTAAACATTATTCATGTATACCGCTTCAGAATAGGTTTTGAATGTAATAGCGAAAGTACCCGGTTTGTTACCAGTCGATGAATTATTATTTTAAATATTTCCCAAAGAACTTTTAGAATTGTAATAATTATAATGTAGAAGATGTAGTATATTTTCGCATAAAAAATAATTGTTATATAAAATATTTACATACAAATATATCTGTACAAAATAATATGATTAACTGCGCGCATAACTAAAAATATTTTATTTATTTTCAAGTAAGAGCACAATTATTGGTAATCAAGTAGTATATTGGCTTGGTATTTATAAAACTATCATTACACATATAGTACGAAACGATATTGCATATTTCATGCATACATGTAATAACACAAATTAGGTGATAGAGTAACTGCAGTCAGTATGCAAATCTATAGAACAGAAAAAACAAGTGATTCAGGATTAATCTATAGTTCTTTAAGAAATAAATTAAATATTGTTTTAAATTTAAAATAATAATAATAACAAAATTATTTTAAAAGAAACAAATATTTTTTTTTATTTTTTTTTTTAAATGGTGTATATTGTGAGAAATGAATCTCAGCGTGAAAACTGAGTGCTTCAGTTACGACGCAGAAGTTGATACTGTCGGTGTTGCCGCTTAAAGGGACATTCCTGAGATTTTATCAACTAACAGACATATTAACAGTTAGCGGGCAGCATAGCCCGGCGGTACAGTGTCCGCCTGATGCGCGGTCGGTCTAGGATCGATCCCCGTCAGCTAAACACTGTCACTGGGGGTTTTTTCTCGACATAACCATATGTCCGACGCCGATATAACCGTAATTACAATGTGTTGAGTGCGTCGTTAAAAAAATAAAAATAAAAATAATAAAAAATATTAACAGTTGTAATTATATATCAAATCTATTTTTTCTGCATAAAATATTAGTGGCTGTGTATTAAACGTGTTTCTGATCGTTTTAATGTTTGTACTAGGTTAACTTTCCTTTTATTTCCTAAAATATTGGGGTTTTTTTTCGTACGTATGAAATTATTTAAGACAAAATCCAGTTTGGACTTCTTACAAATATTAAGACGATCAGAAACACATTGAATATACAGACATTGATATTCTAAAAAAGAATATATATTTAATATGTAAGTTTAATCGTAGAAATATTTCATTAGTTGGAATTATCTTACAATGGAGCAAACTAGGGAATATCCCTTTAATTTTGACCACTGAAGTAGGCCTACTGGGCGGGCTTTAGGAACTACTAGTCTCAACCACTGTATTTGCCATTTTGTGGTCGATTCTACTGCATAAGTCGTGCAAACAATCACAACCTTGTAATATAAGACGAGCTTTCCGTGACTCTGACTTGTGCGGAGATACGATTTTAATATCAATAACGGTACATGTTTGATGTATGGCACCCAGCAAACGGTATCAAGATGTTTCGACCCCGCTACTAGTTCGGCCCTAGACGTTTCGGCACTCTAACCACAGCTGGCTCTTCTTTCTTTAGGCAAACATGGTATAGTTATGCTACAATAGTTCCATGTTAGGACAAATTATTTTAAAGACTTCAGCGCATTGTTATTTAATTAAATTAGTTGATATGTGTCAGTCGGGTTTTATTTTTTATGATTTTAAATTTACGATACAGGATTTGTTTGGTTGTTTTTCTTTAATTTTTTTTGGACTAAATGCTATATACATGTACATGTTGTCACTGTATGTTTTGTTGTTTATGCTTCATTAGTTATATTCTGTGGGTGTGGGTAATTTGTGGCATGCTTCTATGAGATAACTGTTCAAGCACGCCGGTCGTGAACACAACCTCTACGTCAGTTTAAGATTCACTCACATCCAACCGGGGCTTCCTTTCCGGCAAGTAATAGGGTGTTAACTAAAATCACTAACCGTTTTGGTTTAAATCTTCAGATAATCCCTCCATTAGAATATCGTTCATAAAATAGGAGGCCACGTTAGTGCAGCCCAAACAACCGTTAAAGGGACATACCCTAGTTTTTAAACACTAAGACATAGTTTTGACTATTAGAGGCGTTTTGTGATAACTGAAATCAGACTTTACTTAAATTTTATTGTTTAAAGTATCCATTTCCGTACATTCGAAGTGTTTTTGGTCATCCTGATGTTTTTTAATATCATAAAATGCATTTCTCATATTTTTAAAAAGGCACGTGCCTCTGAGAAGTAACAGTTATGTAATCGAATTTTATTATATTTTAGAGGGTATTTCACCATTTCAAACTCAAAGACTCATGTTTCACTCAATTGTAACTTATAAAAATGTGTTACAGGTTTGTAAATTAAATTAAACTTAATGTTAATTTTCATGAACTGAAACTAGGGTATGTCCCTTTAATTATCTGTTCGTCAACAAAGCATTAACGTAATTAGCTTTAAAACAACATTCTTTGAACTAAAATTTATATGCATGCAAAATGCGATAAACGCCACCATACACACCCACTCCAAACACGTTTTATTGCAAACCATGATAAACGCCAAACAAATAAAAAAAATATTGGAATTTGTGTCTACCTGTGAACAGTGTATGGTGTTTGCGCACTGATTTTAAAGATGGCGTTTATCGCGTTTTGCCATATATAATGTGATGTCGAAGTGACCTGGGGCCAAACTCCATGCTTGTTTGTTCATTTAAAGGCACCCTTCACATTAACACAAATGACAAAATACAAATTATTACAGTTAGTCTATGCAAAATATAGCAAACATACCCCCACCCACACCCC
>JAECMU010143198.1:0-17719 GCA_016106625.1 Dracogyra subfuscus | reverse complement strand
ACACCGGAATCCCCTCAGATTTACATCCAGCATGTAGTTTTGAGCTACTTGTAAGTAATTTCATAGGTCTTTTCAGAGTATGATACAGTATTTGAAATAATATATAATAACATCTTGTTTGTTTTTCTATACAGCTGATGTCAAATTCATCAAGAAGCTGGAGCCGAAAACCGTTAAGGAGGGTGACAACCTGACTTTGGAATGTAAAGCTACCAATGCCCATAAGCACCCAGCAAAGTGGTTTAAGAATGGACAGCCTTTTGAACCTGACCTTAGGTACTTTTTACTTATAATTATACCATATTTGACCGGGAATAAGCCCAGGGGGGTAAACCAACTCATTGACATCATAGTAGGGGATGGGCTTATTCACGAAGACCACACAGGAAGTAAACAGCAGGAAAACGTGGTCATATCCAGGTACAAAGAAACCTTAATACTCTGGTATATATTGTGGCACTTTTTTGTGTATATTTTGACCCCGCCAGTGCGACCAAATTCCGATATTAATATCTCATATTTGTTCATTTCCAAGGCTGTTCAACAATAACTGATCTACGTTTAATGCTTGCTTTGTTTTAGCCGAGACTGGAACAGGTAACAGGAAGTAACTGTAAAGTAAACGCCAATGTTCTGTCTTTTGAAATGAATTAAAACTGTTAAAGAGAGATATATGTTTAAGTCGTTGAAAAACCGCCCATCGCAATCTGTTTTCAGTTTCCGGAAAACATCATCAACTGATTAATATTAATGAAGCGATGTCACACGCTGATTGGCTGCAAGCCAGTCATCAGACTCCTGAGCCAACACTCATTTGGATTACGAGAACAGGCATTCCACGTGTCAATTAAATAGCATTGTAACCAATAAATTGCAATAGCCATTCCAGCGGAAAGTCGCTATAATCACGTTTGAAAATGTTGAAAGAAACGATACAGGTCAGAAGTCAGCATGACACGTGTTTAATGCGTGTGTCCTGTTGTTCGAAGATACAGCCTAAATTTACCGAGTCTGATAAAACGTGTTAATGATAATTAGGACACAATAGAACAAATTTACCAACTAATTCACTAGGAAACAAAGTTTTCGAAGTCCCTGTCCCAGAGTCTGACTTGCTTCCTGGATATCCCGAATTCACTTTCAGCCGCCGAAAGATTTCGCCCATTATTCTGATACCAGTGGACGACATCCAATTTCTCATTTGCGTACAAAAGGCATAATGAATCGAGAATATTTTTCACAGGTCATACCTCTTTTGACTTACAACTTTGCCAATGATAAACTTTTCTCTTTTTATCTGATTTGATGTGTGAACCGTAATAAAGTGAAACTAAACAAACTAATTAACGATTTTATCAAAACACTGAGGGCTGCATTATTGATGTTCGGGGGAACGATTGTTTTTCTTAATTTGTATTAATCAAGTGGTAACTAGAAACAACTACCCCACGTGTAGTAATTAAAAATTAACACCTCTCTTAGTTGCTCTGCCAATCCAATCCAAACAGACGAGTTGTGTCAATCAAACTGTTTCTGTTAATGTGAAAAGGTGACATGTCGGCTTTACTCAAAGGGCTAATTTTGCACGAGCTTCATGGGTGAAATAGACAAGTCGGTTTTTAGTACTCTGACATGGTTCTCTCTTTTAGATCAAGGGGTAATGTCGGTCTTTTAGATGTCTTGTATTGCGTCAACACATCATATAGAATGATTGTAGAACAATGTTTTACTTCATGTTATAGCTTGGTGGCTAAAATATATATTTCACTTTGTTATGATATAATGCATGCACACTTATTATTATTTTTTATTTTTTTTATTGTTGTTACTATTATTATTATTAAATTACTGTCTTTTTATTTTTTATGTTTGGATATTAGGTCGTTTTGTTATTTAGCAGCATTGGTTTTTATCTTTTCCCCACCCCAGGGCTTATTCATGGATATAGGCTCATTTTTTTCCTTGTATGAAAAATGGGGGTGGGCTTATTCACGAACATGGGCTTATTCCCGGTCAAATACGGCACTGGCATAGGAAGTATATGTGTGTGTGTGTGTGTGTTTTGTGGGAGGCTTTTGGATGTCAAATATTTGGTGATTTGACACTCTCAGAGAGGAAACTTGCTATATTTTCCATTAGTAGCAAGGGATAATCATAGTTTAAAATGTTGGGCAGGTGTCGTTAATCAAATATTCTTTCTCATTATTATAGAGGCGAGATCACTCAGAAAGGAGAGTCATACAAGTTGGTTATCAAGAATGTCATCCCTGATGATATGGCCGAATACACTTTGCAGATTGGAGAGCGACCGACAAGATCAGTGGTCACTGTCGTAGAGCGTAAGAAAATATTAATATTATAATATTAATCATGTCTGATAATAATGATAATAATAATAATAGTGTTTTCCCTAAAAAAGATCTGGTAGACTAAATACTTTTAGGAAATTTTTACCATTTTCAGAACACTTTGGGTTTTTCATTATAGACAAAAAGTTAACTAAATTACAAATAAATGTAATTAATATGCTTGCTTTAATAAACAATTGAAAAAATATATAAGATATATTTTAATTAATTAATTAATTAATAAACACATTTTCTGAGTGTAATTTTAGAATTAATTATTGAAAAAGGCTTGTTTAATTTTAGGGTACTGATTAAGGCAAGATGCCACTAGACTATTGATGCACAGAAACACTATAATAATAAATGCTACAAATAGTTATTTAATCAGAAATAAAATGTGTTATAATAATGATGATACGTATGCAAATTTTATTTAATAATAGAAGTTTTGTTGTTGCAGTGTTAACAGAATTAATGTATTAATGATGCAATTGTTTTTCAATTACTGTTTTTCATGTAACTTGTATTTTAATTTGTCACTTTATTTTGTTTATTTTTCAGCTCCCAAGCCACCTAAAATAGATGTGAGTGCCATTCCGAAGGAAATCTTTGTCAAGGAGGGAGAGCTCATTGAACTGAAGATCCCGTTTGTTGGTCAGTTAATTAAATACCTGTTTGTGTAGATAACACTGATCTGTATTATTAATATTACACACTTTTCTCATTGCTTTGTCATTTGAATAAAATATTTGTGAAGCTGTCATTACGACGATCATTGACTTAATTATTTTTGACTATTTTGTCATGCTCAGGTTAAGCATTGTCATTTGACTAAAAATATTATTTATTCAGATTCACTAATGTCATGTGACTAAATTGACATTTTAAGTTTTCCAAATGTCATTTGATTAAATTGTCATGGTCTGGTTGATTTGTGACTAAATAATGTCATTCAGGTCCACTAATGTCATTTTACTAAATAAAGTCATTTAGGTTCATTTTTCACTAAATTATATGTCGTATTCAAGTTCACCAGTGTCATTTAACTAAATCATGTCATTCAAGTTCACTTTTGACAAAATTATGTCATATTCAAGTTCACCAATGTCATTCAAGTTCACTTTTGACAAAATTATGTCATATTCAAGTTCACCAATGTCATTTGACTAAATAATGTCAGTGAGGTTCACTTTTGACTAAATTGTATTATATTCAAGTTCACTGATGTCATTTGACTAACTAATGTCACTGAGGTTCACTTTTTACAAAATTGTATCTTATTCATGTTCATCAGTGTTATTTCACTAAATTATGTCACAGGTTCCCCGATGCCGAGAGCCACATGGAAGAAGGGAGATAAGCAACTGAGTGAAGCCGATTTGGACATTGAGACTGAGCCCAGGCTTACAAAACTCCTGATTCCAAATGCTAAGAGATCTGATACTGGCATCTATGAGTTGACCCTGACCAATGATTCTGGGCAAGATACTGTTCCAATAAAGGTTACAGTCATGGGTGAGTACCTGCTATCAATTAGCTTGCTTACTTAAATTCTGTTATTATGCCTATATCCAATGTAGATTCTGGCTAGGGCCTCCACGAATCCTAAAAATTGTACTCGAGTACTTGAGATTCAAACTCGACACTTATACTACATGATAATGAAACTTATTAATAAAGTAAACTAGCATTACGTATTTTAATTCCAGTGCTGAACATGGATGCTGGATGATGCCATTGTATTGCATTCCACACAAGTGACTTTTATTTTCCTTTCATGTCTCATAGCCCTATAATGTAACCGGTGACAAGCAAGTATGGCAAAATTACATAAATATATAATTAAATGAGAGTTTTCTTTCTTGTATAGGTACTAGAGTCCTGTGAACAGACTTGAGTTTTGCTAGACTCGGCCCGTGCCTGAGTATTTGAGGAGACTAGGGTTTTCTTGTTGTTCGTGACCTTTTACTTCCTACATCTTTTACTAATTAGTGTAGACACAATACCAAGTTACATGTATATTAATATGTTTTTCGTAATTATGTAAATTTATTATGTAAAATTATGTTTATGCCTATAGGCAATTGCTTTGGCAAATAAATGAATTGAATTGACTTTATTCCTTAGTTTCATTATCATCTAGTGTAAGTGTTGTGTACTTGAGTCTGGTTCAAGTTTGACCCTCAAATCTTAATATTTTTGACTCATGGAGGCCCTAATGGAACCCTAGTTAAGGCATAAACCTTTTCCATAACAAAATATACATTTGACTTGTGCTTCTATTTTTGGATTGGATTTGATAACAAATTAGCATGCCTTTATCCAGTTAAGGTTCAAATACAGTCATTGACTTTGTCTGTGACTGGGTCCGGGTGTTGGAAATGGGAGAATTTTGAAAATTGCAAATAAAATAAAAAGTTAACAACCCAAAAATAAAAAGGAATTGACTACTTGGACGAATATTTATGTAGTTTGTAGTATTTTAGAAGGGCAGTCCAAAAATAAATAAGAGAAAGAAGAGAGGATTGGACGATTTAATAATATTTTTAGAAAAGAAGTAATTTCAACATAACATTTTGAAGAAAGGTCTAATTTTGGTTCACTGTTATTAATATTTCTGTTATTTTATTATATAGGTCCTCCAGAAAAACCGAAAGGTCCTCTTGATGTGCTGGACATTTATGCCGATCGCTGTGCCTTGATGTGGGAGGTTCCAGAGGAAGATGGCGGAGCCCCTGTTACTGGATACCTGGTGGAGAAGATGGACACAGCCACAGGTACAGTTACTTCTTCTACTTTTCGTTCACTTGTTGACTATACATCAAGGCCAGCAGTGACTATGAACGATACTGTTCTTTGTAGATCACTTCTTGTGCCATATATGTCATGTCATGTCATACTTTTTTATGTGCACATTCAGAACAAGCTGTTGTAGTGCATGCTTCTTCATCCAGGACAGGAAAGCTGGGGGTGGGAGAGGAGGGACTGCCTGCACTGGCAGGTGCAAGGGAGCACTAGCAGCCTGACAAAGTCAGTAGCAGACGGGGTGAGGGGTGCCATACAGCTTCTTCTGGAGAGTTGTTGTACTTGTCCAGGTAGTCTCCCTCAGTTGCTGTAGGTTTATGCAGTCTTGGATGACATATTCGGTCATCTGTTCTGCTTCTCCACAGGAGCACATGGAATAAGATACCAGCTGGAACCTCTTATGCATATGCTGGTTCAGTCTTTTCTGTCCAGTCCTTAGTCAGGTAGTACAGTTACTCAAACCATAAGCATATGGGCTACCATTTGTATAGCAGGGCAGGCTTGGCTTTTGCCTGAATTAAATGAAAATGCCTGAATCTGGATAACAACATTTATTAATATTAGCATTACTACCAAACAACTATATAGCATTGTAAATGAAACACTACACATTTTTACATGGATTACAACTAATTTTGAGGGTAGAATGATGGAAATACATAGTAAAATGGTCTCAGGTTAGCATATTTTATCTGAATTAATATCTGTATAATATTTACCTGAATTTGAGGTATACTCCAGCACTAAAGGAGCAGATGCTCTCCTGTCCTGTCTCGTTCAGATTGCACAAAACATTCACTTTTGCATACATTTCTATATAATTTCTATGTCAGAATATATTCTCTGAAAAATAGCACAATATTATAA
Source organism: Dracogyra subfuscus (assembly GCA_016106625.1). NCBI lineage: Eukaryota > Metazoa > Mollusca > Gastropoda > Neomphalida > Peltospiridae > Dracogyra > Dracogyra subfuscus. Next base: position 11,699 of record JAECMU010143198.1, on the reverse strand, counting down.
GGGCTATGTATACTATTTTGGTAAATGCATTTTGCTAGGGATAGGACCATTAATCATGGTTCATAATAATTCTGGTTTTGTGCACTGCAGTTTATTGTTCTTAAAATAGTTTATTAAAATATGATAGCTGGTGTACTTGTAGTACTTCAAATATTTAAGAAAAGTATCGTAAATAAATTGAACCTTGGACCAAATATCAAAAATCAAATCAACAATAAAAAGCCTCAAATTATTTCATCCCTTACAAAAAGTGACCACAATTTGTTTTGGTTTAATCACCCATATGGCAGAACACCACCTCATTTTGCTGTTATACATAAGTACAAACAAACCACTTGTGCAGCTGTTATCATGTAGTTTTAAACATTACAAGTAACATCAGACCAATGGGTTATAAAAAACTTCCAAGCAAACAGTCAACATAAGTTGACCACAAATCAGTTGTGTTATCCACCCTTTTGGCAGAGCTCCGCCTCATTTTGCTGTTACATATAAGTGGCAGCATACCATCTGTACAGCCCTGTCATGACAGGCGTGTGTTACAACAGCTTGCTCCGAATGTGCATGTAAAAACCCTAGGACCTGACCTAACTTGTACAGCCCCTCCTTGTCATGGATAGAACTCTCTGGTGAAGTCAGAGGTTGTGGCTATGACAGGCGTGCTTGAACAGTTCTCTGATGGAAGCATGCCAGAAATTACCCACACCCATATACCCAAGTAACTTTAAACCAATGGGTTATTTAATTGCTGCAGAGGTAAACCACCTTGATATCATCAAATTTTGAGTTTGTGTTGTGTGTTGTTTGTAGGTGAATGGGAAAAGGTCTGCGAAACAGATGACCTAGAAGTAGATGTCTCTGATCTGACTCCCGGCCATCGTTACCAGTTCCGTGTGTCAGCCATCAACTCGGAGGGAATCAGCAAACCCTTGAATAGCGGTGGTGAAATTCTAGCCAAGGATCCATGGGGTGTGTATTTTTCGTTAAACATTCATTCATTCATTCATTCATTCATTCATTCATTCATTCATTCATTCTTTCATTCATTCCATCATCTAAACAGGAGGAACATTTTCCCACACAATTGATTATGGATTTTTATAATCAATCATCACAATGGAAAAAACAAACTGATTAATTAATTGATCATTGGAAAATCACTAGCCCAAAATACTGTTTATAGAAACACAAAGATTAATTAGCAGTCATTAGAGAAAACCTGCTAAATTTTTCCATTAACAGCAAGGGATCTTTTATATGCACTTTCCCACAGAAAGGAAAGCACATACCGTGTCCTTTGACCAATTGTGGTTTACTGGTTGGAACAAGAAAAATGAATGGATCTACTGAGGTGGTTCAATCCTGTGATCCAAGCACCTCAGGTGAGTCCTCAACTGTCTAAGTGGTGGGACATAGCCCAGTGGTAAAGTTTGTGCTTGATGCATGGTCAGTCTAGGATCGATCCCCGCCGGTGGACCTATTGGGCTATTTCCCATTCCAGCCAGTGCTCCACAACTGGTGTAACAAAAAGGCTGTGGTATGTAATATCCTGTTTTTGAGATGATGCATATAAAAGATCTGTGTGGTCCTTAACCATATGTCTGATGTCATATAACCGTAAATAAAAATGGGTTGAGTGCATCGTTAAATAAAACATTTCCTTCCTTCAACAAACTGAGCTAAATCCTCCTATGTGTCATAGTTACTGATTACTTTAAATAACACTGCTTGCCTGCTCCCATACTTGACAGATCCCCCAGATCCAGCAGGCACCCCTGAGGTAATGGACTATGACAAGGATTATGTGGAGATTGGCTGGGATCCACCCAAGAGTGACAATGGTGCTCCCATCCAGGCCTACCTGATCCAGTACAAGGAGAAGGATTCAGATGACTGGAAGAAGGTTGGTCAGTTAGGAGAACCTTAATATGTGATAGGTTTAGTGTAGATTCTGTTTCAGATTTAGAGTCTAGACTGTCATGACATAATAAATTGCATACATTTTGCAAGGAGAATTTGAAAGGAAATTCTGATTGTGACAGGTTGTCTCATTTAAACAGATAGGTTTGAATTTAATTAATGTTCAAATATTACTGTTTTACCAAGATAAAAATATGCAAATGTTTGTGTTTAGAGAATTCTGGATCTTATGATTATCCAAACAAGTTTTTTTCTTAAATTTATTTTGCTTTTTAAAAAGATTTTCAGGTTTTGTATTCAATATAATTTTCAATCCTGATTATATTTGTTGATATGCCTTAAATGTTTAATCTTTAGTTCAATATGCCATTGTATGTACAAAAACAGGTTGAACTGACCTGCTGTAGTGCTTACATAGTCTCATCTACTACGGTATTCTAAAAACTTGTGTCTGTTTCTTAGGGTCCTGAAGTTCCGAGCGCAGACACCTGTGGAACAGTGAAAGGCCTGAAGGAAGGGAAAGAATACGACTTCCGTGTGATAGCCAGGAACAAAGCTGGTCCATCAGAACCCAGTGAATGTACCACATCACCTGTACTCAGAGCCAGGAAAGGTCAGTGGACTATTCATATTATTTGTTTGAAACCTAATTAATATACTACAACCTCAATGTAAGTGTGGATCCAGGATTTTTTGCAAGAGAGTCTAAACATGAGAACAAATAGAAAAAAAAATGTCTAGTGTTTTCGAATACACACTTTAAAATTAATGAAAAAAAAACCCAAATATTTCAGAAGCAGTGATGGGAATTGAGACTTCAAACTTCCCCCTTCCCTAGATCCATACCTGCAATGTAAATGAAACAAATAATTTTCAGTAAAATAAAAGGTGAAAATATTTATCATTCTTTTACAGGACAACTAATATTTAAATTGGTCAAGTGAGAAGTCTTCATATTAATTTTCTAATATTGTTAGAATGTGTTTTTTCGGTTTGCATCTAAATGGCTACTGCAATTTAAAAAAAATAAAAATTGTTAAGGTCTGTTTTTTCAATTATTAACTTATCATGATTGACATATATGTATATATTGTTTGTATTTTGCAGTAAAACCACGAATTGACAGACAGACCTTGCCGAAGAACGTTAAGATAAAAGCTGGACAAGAGCTCAGTCTGCCAGTGGAATTCATTGGAGAGCCAAGTCCTAAAGCTGTATGGACTCTGAAGCCTCTGGTATGTATTGGATTAATAACACATTCACTTTCACTTGAATAATTGTTTCACTCTTTATTAATCATACACTGTTTATTAAACTGTCAATCTGCAATATTAATGTTACACTGTTTATTAAACTGTCAATCTGCCATATTAATGTTACACTGTTGGTATACTTTTTATTCAACTGTCAATCCCTTATATCATGTATGATTAACATTCATTATTATCTGAAGATCCAGAGCATAATTGTTATTGGGCACTTAATGAAAACTGTGGGTGAACAAGGGGGTTGAGGAATTAACAGTCTTCGCCATGAAAGGTGAGCGATCGCTCGCGCTCGCCTCCGCACACGCCTCAAATGTTTAAGACGAGTGGTGTATCGATCACCTTACATATTAGCTATGATTTTAAAAAATTTAAATTGAAGTTAGAAAAACATACTCGCAAGTGATTACTCACCTGAACTACATATGAAAATCAGACTGTGAACAAAGGTCTCAGAAATGTACACGCAATAGCGATCGATAACGTAACATTATATAGTAATACATGGCACATTTGTTCAAACATATTTAATAAGGAGAGCGATTGCTCGCCTGGCTCAATTAAGGAGAGTGATCTACAGCTCGCCTTGATTTTACTCATGGCGAAGACTGAATTAATGTTTTGGAAAAGCCTGAACTTTCAGTTCTCCATAATAAAAATCATCAGCTGTCTTTAACATTTTGTTCTTTAAACTTAATTTGTTTTGAAAACCAACAGATGGATTCAGGAGATATTCCCAGCCATACTTCCCTGCCTACTTCATTTTTGATATCTAATTTAAGACTTCACACCATTCTAAGTATAATCTGATGGGCTTGTCCATGGTAAAAACACTCTGTAAGACTTGATGACTTTGGGTTCTGGAATAACAGAATTTCATGCTACAATGAAAGATCATGGTACTGGGTAATTAACAGAAATACAGATTTTGTTACAAAATATGATGTATTGACAGTAATAAATTGTTGCTCACTATATTTCTATTGCTGTGAATTTAATAATTATGTAGTTTTAGATGGTATGTTTGTTGTGCTGTTTTTTGTGGGTTTTTTTTTAATATTTCATAGAAATAGTTGTTCTTTTTGTTTCTTTTATGTTGTTGTTTTGCTTTTCCTCTGATTTGCTTTTTTAAGTTATATTTCTTTTATTCTTACTTATTAATTGCTTTTTGCTGTAATAAATAAAATTGGTATCATCACATTATAACACTTGTTTTTAGCTGAATAATGTCATATTTTTGTTACATTTGTAACCGCTAAAAATGAATTACAAATTCTTTTCTCAATGTGTTTTTGTGACTAAATGATTAAACATATGTTCATTGCTCATTTTGTTGTTTAATCATATTTTCTTCTACAGCATTAATTTTTTCTATCTTTTTCTTTTATGCACATTTATGCCTTCATTTTAATGCTACAAACTGTGAATGCAAATGCTTCATATTATTGATTGTATTTTTTCCTTAAAATGTGTATGGTTTATACACACTCAGTTTAGATAAATACTCATCCACTCTGTGTAGGAAAATTTAATGGAATTTTCAAAATAATCAATCTTTGATTCAATTTCCATATTAAAATCCATTACTATTGTGAAAACCACAAATAATTATGATCAGTTTTAATTAAATGTATAGATTAATCATAATTGTAAGTTAATGAACTTTCACTATATGTTGTTTTTTGCAAGCATATGTGACATGAAAATGAAGGTGGTTTTTTATTTTAGTTTTTTAACCCTTTTTGTTGATGTGTTTGCTTGTAAGTAGATAGACTGATATTCTTTCAGGTTCGTGGTCCTGGTACAGGGGTAAGTTGGTCTCGACGAAGTCAATTGTTGCTGGTTCCTTTTTTTATATCCCATTTGTCTATAACAATTTCTACCTTGCTTTTTACCATATATTCCTTGTAAATGTTATTGTGTCATCTGTGATTTAAGTAAATCATGTTAGTTGATTTACTATAGTAAACTAAATGTGTATAAGGCTAGTTTTGAAAAGCTAGTAGTAATGTTGGTGCTATACGTGGTGCAGCTGGGAATAATATTAGGAGCTTTTAGTTTAATAACTATTATAAATATTGTTTTTAAACTTGTCAAGAGCTTAGTGGAAATTTGTTGTCTATAGAGCTTTTAAAATGTTCTAGAGCATAGTGGAATATCTGTTATTATCAAGAGAGCATTAAAATTGTTAAGTACAATCTGGAAAATTTGTGTCAATATAGTGCTTTAGAACTGTGAATTGCACAGTGGAACTTTGTTTTCAATAGAGCTTTAAAATTGTCAAGTACACAGTGAATATTTATTGTCAGTAGAGCTTTAAAAACTTAAAAGCATAGTGGAGAATTTGTCATCAGTAGAGCTTAAAAATTGTCTAGGGCATAGTGGAATATTTGTTGTCAAGAGAGCATACTGGAAACTATTTTTTAAGTATTGAGCTTTAAAACTAAGTGCATAGTGAAATATTATTGTCAATAGAGCTTTAACAAATTTAAGAGCATTGTTGTCAGTAGAGCTTTAGAACCTGTTATGGGCATAGTGAAGAATTAGGCTGTTTGTAGAGCTTTAAAAGTTGTCCAATGCACAGGGGAAATATGTCAATAGAGCTTCATAAACTATTTTAAAGGATAGTGGGGTCAAGCAGTAAATTAGCTGTCAGTAGAGCTTGAAAAGCTGTCAAATGCACAGTGTAAAATATGTTGTTGCTAGTAGAGCTTTAAAACCTGTTAAGGGTATAGTGGAAAAATTGTTGGTAGTGGAGCTTTGTAAATTATCAAGAGAATATTGTGAATTTTTGTGTTAAACATTAAAAAAACTTAATAGAGAATAGTTAGAAATGTTTTGGTAGTAGAGCTTAGTAAACTGTCAAGACTAGTGAGAAATTTGTTGTTGTTATTAGAGCTTTAAAATGAGCAGTTAAGAGCATTGTGACAAAATTATCATTAGTAGAACTTTGAAAACTTTAGAGGTTTTGACCTGTCAAGTAGACAATGGGAATTTATTTTGGAGAAATTCATCTGTCTGAAAAAACATCTAACCAGTCCCTTTCCAAAATTAAATTGCATCCTATGTATAAGCAGCTCGGTTTTTGGGCTTCGCCTATGGTGAAATAGGTTGCAGGATTGATTCCTGTCAGTGGACAGGATAATGGCTATGATATATTTTACCAAATTTGGTAAATGCATGGAATACCCATTGCTGATACCTGGAGAAGGTAGTCTATGTGGAGACAGCAGATGTCTGCTTCACAAAATCAAGTGTCACAATTAATTTTCCTGAGAAACCTAATAATCACTGACTAAACAATATGTTAAAGTGTGGTTAAACAATCTTTCAAATTACCGGTACTTTCATTGAGTGATTGAATCCCCAATTTTTTCCTTGGAGAGATGTTTTAAATTGTGACAAAACTATTTTCCAATGATGAACATATCTGATCACCTCTTTCTTTCATTAATTCCCAATTTTGAATTTGAAAATTTTGATGAAAGTGAAGGTGTGCAGCCAATACAAAATGCATGGTGTCTGTTAAAGAAATCTGAATTATCCTTTGTTGATCAGATTTCAGAATTACCAGGTGAACATCGCCTGTTGGTATTGACATAACTGTTTGTTAAGGGCAAAGCAGTTTGTCATACCTTGGCATAACTTGTTCCAGTGAGTTTTTTAATATATGTATAACCTGGTTTGTTTACGAGTTGGTTCATTTAATAATTCATTACAAGAAAAAAAAATCCTTCTAACTTGTATTTGTGTATACGGGTATATAAATGGTTTAAAATGGCATATACTGGTAGTTAAATAAGGAAGGAAGGAAATGTTTTATTTAACGATAAATTCAACACATTTTATTTATAGTTGTACAGTGTTGGCGGTAGTAAATATTATGCTGTATTATTAATGCTTATAAGAAAAGTTTTGTTTTCAGTATTTAGAATGTGAGTATTTGAAGGACACTATAATTGTTGAAAGAAGAGTTGTATGGGTTGTTTAAAAAAAACACTATTTTGGTTTACTTTTATCCCCCCAAAAAAACTTGCTTTATAACATGACCATATGCCAGTACTTTGTTCCCAAAATCAGGTGTGTTAAACTAATCATATATGTATAATATGTTGCCATCAGATATTATACCAGTGCCCATATATATATATACCTTTCTAAAGTAATTTAAATACCAAAACTTGTTAACACTGGGTACTGTATATTTATTAGGTGTTTTGTCTTTCTTTCAGAAAGGAGATGATAAAGAGCTTACACAAGCTGATAATGTAACTATAAAGACGGAACCGAAGAAATCAACAATGACCATACCGAAAGCGACTAGAAAGGACACTGGACAATACATGATTAGTATAGCCAACAAACATGGAGATGATTCAGAGATGATAGATGTAGTTATTTTAGGTCAGTATGTTTATCACTTTTGAAATAATTAACAAATACTTGTTTAGAGGCCAGGTTTGCAAGTAAATGTTGATCTACAACTTCTAAAAATACAACTAATGTAGTTTGATGTATACACATTTTCTGCTCTTTCATTCTTACAATTCTCTTTCTTTAATTTTCTGTTTGAGGTGGATGCCAAACATGTAAACAGATGACAGGTATAACTGCTAGTAACAAACATTGACGTATGAGGCCGAATTTACAAAGCCTGTTTATATATTACACGTGTATAACTACATATATTTGAGTTAATTTTATATAGACAATAAAGATATTGAACAAATGCACCCTTTACTCCCATAATAAAAAACACAAGTGAATGTGAGGTTATTTGTGGCCAGTAATGTAAAGTTTATTATTTTTATAGAAACTATTGTAAAAATTTATTACATTTTCAAAACAGCATTATTACTTTAATCATTTACATTTTCAGGACCACCACTTCGCCCAATGGGCCCACTAGAAGTGAAGGACATAAACAAGGACAGTGTGACCTTGAAATGGAAACCACCGGAGGATGATGGTGGAAATGAACTAACGTAAGTATTTAGAATTAATAACAGTTGTTGAGATAACCCAACTATACACACAGGCAGGGCAGAAGCAAGTAGGCATTGTGTGGGCTGTATAAGCAAAGTGCCCAAGTTTCTTGGATGGTTCAGGGGTATTCTTAGGATTTACTCCCAGGAATATTTTGTATTTAGAATTATTCTGCCATGCCTGTCTTAGACTGTATGTCAGAATTACCAATAGCCGAAGATTAATAAATCAATGTGCTCTAGTGGTGTAATTTGTTTCAAAAGTTTATTTCCATAAAATGCCACATTTACGTTACATGGCTTGGGCAGTGATAGAAATAAGTAGAATGTTTCATTTGTCCACCAGACATTCAGGTCACAAGTACATTGGGAAATCGACTTGTCCAGCAATGTTTTCACTTGTCCAAATAAATGTTTTGTTTTATTCCAAGTACAAGAACCATATTTTTGATTGCTTAAAATTAAACTGCATTGAAATGTTTTACTTGTCCACTGGACAACCACTAAGGTACATTTGGCTTGTCCAAGCAGATTTTCACTTGTCAGGACAAATGGACAAGTGTTTATTTTGAACACTGTTAGATATACTATACACACACATATACATAATAAATATTATACATTTTAATAGAAGAAATAACATCACAAAATAATAATAATTTAGTTTTCATTCAAGTCATGAAAATGGGTAATCCAATGTACTGGTATATTTAATTAAAGAACTTGTGCTTTCTTTACAATTTGGGATTTATTATTATATACCTGTGGTTTTAGAAATCCTTCACATTGAAGAGACATTCCTGAGTTTCATCCATTGTAAGATGTTTCCGACTAATAAAATATTTCTATGATTAAAATATTTTATTTTTTTTAGAATATTAGTGTCTGTATATTCAAGATGTTTCTCTGGTCATCTTAATATTTGTATGAAGCCCAACCTGGATTTTGTTTTGAAATAATATTGTATGTATGAAAATATTTTTTTTTAAGAATTAAAATAAAATTTAATCTAGTACAAATGTTAGAACGATCAGAAACATGTTTAATATGCAGCCACTAATATTTTATGCAGAAAAATATATTTGATATGTAATTAAAATCGATAAAAGGTCTCTGTTAGTCAATAACATCGTAAATATTGCAAGAAACTCAGGAATGTCCCTTTAATAATCTATGGTGAGTAATAATAATTAAAAAAATCTTCTTCATATACAGTGGTTATCGTGTTGAGAAGTTTGATATGAATAAAGGTCGATGGGAGAAAGTGGCTGATGTTACAGGACAGAAGTGCGTGGTTCCAAAACTCACAGAAGGCAACGAGTACAAGTTCCGAGTTATTGCAGAAAACAAGAATGGCGAAAGTGAACCTCTGGAGACCGAGAAACCTATAACAGCCAAAAAGCCATTTGGTAAGAAATGGTTATTTTATATTTTCTGTGTACAACAGTTTGTTTTTATTTTTGTACATTTAGGAAATAATCTTAAAGAGGTTTTAGATTTGTAGGTGTTATTTGTCTGTTTGATGCTGGCAAATGTTTTATTTTTGACTGAAAGATGCCACTAAAATGTTGGAAGCAAATTGTAACAAGAATGATTTATTTTATACTATTGTTGTAATTAGATCAGTGACTTTATATTGTCCTAGCTTTGACTCATCTTCTATACTGACATAATTGTCTGTGTGTAATAGATTAAAATATTTAATAAACTTATAAAAATATGAAGCCAATTTTTAAAAACTTTGATGTTTAAGTATTATGAATATATGTAGTTACATGCATGTAAGACATCAACAGATTTTATGATTTGGCCCATATGTTTTAAAGAACTGGCTCCTGGGCTCCGTTTTACAAAACTATCTTAGCGCTAAGATCACCTTAAGTGCATTACTACCTAATGAGCTTAACCTTCAGAGTATCGGATACATTTTTAACAAAAAACACATTTACTGGGTACAGGTTTATAATTTTTACTCACATATATTCACTTAAATGTTTTATAAATACATAAAATAAAGTTCGTATTTGAATCGGGAAGTATTATTTTCATGGGTTTTTCTAATTTTTATGATATTTTAGATCGGTTGATGTTGATTAAAATTAGGCAAAAAAATATATAAAGTTGCAGTTACTTAAGGGCATTTGTAGCCAGCTGTTCAGTATTTATATTCGTTATTTCCATAACAGTGGTTTTCTGACTAGAATTTTTAAAAAACAACTACAATTCACATCCCAATATTTGGTGATTTTCGTTCTTGGTAAAACAATCAAATTTATTATCAAATTAGCTATCACAATCAGCTATTGATCCCTGAAAATGACTGTGACATGCTACCATTGTTGTCAAGCGAAAATACTTGAAGAAAGCAATTTTTTAAACTCAAAATTACAAGGTCTTTTCAAGTGAAATTAAATTCTAAAGATACAGGAAGCTGAGTTGTCTTCTGTTTTTTTTTTATAGAAGTCTTTCTGGTGAGTGTCGTGTATGAAATGGCAGGAAATATAAATTGGAGAATGCACTGTATATAGTGTACAGTATGTGGACTTGCGTGATGTCAAGCGAAATATCTCACCTGCAGAAGTCAGAAGGTTAAGATGATCTTAGCATGAAGATCGCTTCGTAAAATGGATTCTTAAGAAAGCTCTGTTTGTTACAGATATAATTAATCTTGCACTTTGGATGGTAAAGTCTTTAACTTAATGTTGAGTGTTCTGTTTGACAGATGAGGCAACCCCTCCAAGTCAGCCTGAAATCATAGACACTGACCGCACACACATTGACCTCAAGTGGGAGCCTCCTGAGGATGATGGGGGAGCACCGGTCACAGATTACGACATTGAGAGGAAGGACGCCAAGAGCAATCGTTGGGTTAAGATTAACAAAGCTCCTGTCAAGGTTAGCTACTGCCTATGTCTGTGTGTGATACAGGTCCATGTATGCATGCAAACACTTAAATATATCCATGTATATCAGATTCTATAATATAATTATTTAAATAGCTTTCAGTTTTGATGTTCAAATTTTAAGATCAAATTAATAAAAGATGATTTTTTATAAATACCGTAAAACCTTTCTGCAAAGACAATGTTATAACTGTTTTTGACAACTAATTTTTATATATAATATGTATAAAATATGAATATAATTTGTAGCTGTAAAAGTTTTTAAAGAAGTGAGATTCGTGAAAATTACAGGTTTATAATTTAACAGAATTGAGCATTTGTAATCAGGGGAGGATTATGCTTTAGGTAAGGGGGTTTCCGAAATAATATGTAAGTGTAAGTTGAAATTATAAATTTTATGTGGACATCAATTTAAATCTACGTGGTGGGGTGGGGTATTTTTTAGCCAGGGGGGAGGCATTTCCGTGCAACTGGGAAACTCCCCATACTCCGCCTCTGGTAATCAACTAAGCCTATTATAATTATAAATAACTATAAGAAGGGATTGACATATTAAAATTCAGGAGAAATACAGCTTTATATACCAATTATAATATTTTAGAATTGAGCATTTTTATCAAGTACAC